>JANHFJ010005226.1:63464-83679 GCA_032468195.1 Cerberus rynchops
GACTTTGTAAGTCTTAAAAATGTGTACATCAATGTGTGGGGGTGGGGTGGGGGGGTGTATCTGTGTGTGAGAGAGAGAGAGACAGAGAGACATCTGTTGGTTGTGTGATACCTGAGATATTTGGCAGCATTAATATGTTTTTATCCTTCCTCTAAGGGACATTGCTTTCTATAAAGCAGGGGTCCCCAACCTCTGGGCCATAGCTCATTTGGAATCAGACCACCAAACTGGCATGCATAAGTGCAGCTCCACTTGCACAAGCAGCAGGCAAGTGTGCTTGCACGCAAAGCTTCACTTGCACGAGTGGCAGACCAGAAGTTCCATTTACACAAGTGACAGGTGCATCTGTCCACCACTTAAATGGAATTATCCTGTCTCCCCCCTGCCAGTCTGCCAAACTGAAAAGTTTGGGGACCGCTGTTATAAAATGGTAAATCTAGGACTTTTTAAAAGTATGTTACAGCAAAACCCATTTGCATGACTATTTCCATAGTTTTGTGGGACTTAAAAAGAAATTTCATCCTTAAATATCCAACCAAAACCCAGTGGTTGCCATATAGGCAGAAATAAAAATGTGGTTTCTCCAGATCCTGAAAGTTGCCCATCCCTGTTTTAGAAGAATGCTTGTCTTTCAGAGAAATTATGAAATATTTTGTTTATTGCTTTTTTAGATTGCTAACTTTCACTTTAGTTGACATAGATTATTCTCTGCTGCTGGCACTAATTCAAGGAACTTACTTTGAAATGATTATTTGTGGGGGGGAGTAATTGTAACATCTCCTGAAGAAAACAATCCTGGCAACAGTGAAAAAAAAACCTATAAACTGTGTATGTAATAAAATTTCATAATCTTATGACTATCTATCAGAAATATTCATTTTATTTTTGTGCGTGTATATCACTGTGAAGGGATCAGTGGAAAAGTATATGAGTGAAATATAGATGAACATACTTTACGGCTTATTCTATGATGGAAGAACAAACAATCTTTATTCTTTGCCTCAGTTGCATTAGCACATGTCCAGCTGTCTTGTTTTGGAGTTATTACATTTCAAATATAAAGTTACCAATGAAAATTTGCATAAATACTTCATGACATGCTTTGAACATATTTTACTAATGAAATCCCTTACATCCACTCGGATTTAGAGATACATACATATGCATACATACGTATGTACTTCCAATAAGTATTGATCAGATTGTTGAATTGATTTGTTATGTTTAATGTTTATAGTTGAATTTCAGATCAAACTATTTGAGGCCAAGGACAAAATTGTGATAAAATCTGTGGCCAATAAATGTAATAAGTAAAT
Source organism: Cerberus rynchops (assembly GCA_032468195.1). Taxonomy (NCBI): domain Eukaryota; kingdom Metazoa; phylum Chordata; class Lepidosauria; order Squamata; family Homalopsidae; genus Cerberus; species Cerberus rynchops. The sequence goes on from JANHFJ010005226.1 coordinate 64,781, forward strand.
AAACAATAAAATGCAGGGAGAAATATTCCTTGGACCATCCATCTTGGCTGTTAGTTTAGGTTTTAACTGTTGTGCTCCATCATTGTAGCAGTTTCTTTATTTTTTAGGTTTCTGTACAGCCCTTTACACTTGCTTATTATTGTGATAGTTCTCTTTTATAGTACTAAATGTTCTGATCAGATTAGTTTGTTTTATGATATCCCACTTTCAGATTAATGGACGGCACAGAGAGAGCTAACATTTATTTTTAAAATAAAATAAATAACTAGATATGTTCTCATGCCCCAGGATTTAACCTTTTTGTGTACCTCTCTTTGCCTGAGATTAACAGGAATCACATTTTCTGTTTTTTCCTTTGCATTCACGTAGAATCATAAGCCATATACCCAGTTTGTTTTCTTCTGCATGGCTAGTCCTGTTGGTAGCAATAAGTAAATGAAAAAGCACATTGCTTAAACATACAGATTTTAAATAAATGAAAATTGATAAACAAGAATAAGTTCGGGTTAAGAATCATTTGAAAGGAGAACAAGAAGCCAAGATCCCGAGTTTGGATTAAGTATTCAGATTTAGTGGTTTGTTTTAACAAAGACATCAGAGGGAAGAGTCAAACAGGAATGATCCAGTAGGAAACCTTATACAAGTAATGGTTCAAATTTTGCAATATATTACACAAAAATATAGTAAATGAACTTGTGTATCTACTTTCTTCTGACTGCTTTCCTGTATGACCTGTAAATGAAAATATTTTTCTTAAGAAATATTTTATGACTTTTTATATCTGAAAAAGCAGACTTTTCAGAGCTACTGACAATTTTTGCTTTTCATATGTTAACATTCACATTCCAAAACATTGTCAGATAATATTGTTCTCTAAATTGTGTATAGGGGGTCCTTCCTTAATGACTGGTTTCTTAGTGACTAATCAAAATTACAACAGAACCCCCAAAAGTTCCTTGACCTGGTTCCAATGGCAACAGTCCCTCTTCCTGCAGTCACATAATCACATTTCAAATATTAACAGCTGGATTGCCTTTTACAGCTAGTTGCAGCATTCTGTAATCAATCGTATTCTGCCATTTATGACATTTTTTTGCTGGAAACCAGGCTTTTGGGGCAGTTTCCAGCAAAAAAGAAAACACCACATACAGGGAATGTATTGAGTCACTTAATAATCGCCGTATTCACTTTACAACTATGGTGTTTGCTTAAGTGCTACAAAGAAGATCATAAAATTGGGTCAGTCACATGGGTGTCTTAACTTAATGATCATCATGACTGATGATGAAATTTTCTGAGTTACAACTGTAGGTTGAGGACTTCCTGTATTAGCAAATACATTTACAATCTAGATGTTACTTGTGTCGAGCATATTTTTTTAAAAAAACCACCTTACAACTCTTTAAATCAACTCAGAGTCTTGTAACAGTATTAACATTATTTTAATATTATGGTTGTTCTAAGTTAGCCTTCACCGAACAGTGGCATAGACTGATTTAGTGGATTTTGTCCTTGCATTCACGATAACTTTGTTCAGTAATCTTCCAGTCAGCAGGATCAACACAATTATAGGAAGTGAACTCCAACATATCTGAGAGGCACCAAGTTGGAAATGATGCTTCTAAGTTACAGCTGTCATTTCTTGCGAACAATCATTGTTTCCATTTATTCTTTGCAGATATGTGGGGAACAAATCTATTTCTGGATATAAAGGCATGTAATGACTATCAATCTAGACCATTGGATCATCGTAGCAGTTTCAGCTATGCTGCTACATTGATTCTTGCCATTTAACCTTTTTTGTTAATCAAATCCTCTGTCAAAATCTACTGACCAACGGTCAGCAATCTGTCTCATGCAGAGAATTAAATGTTTGCAGGGACTTTGAAACAGAAGAGTAATATCTGTAGTTTGGTTTAAAGGATTTAAATACATTTGTGGTGTGGTCTTGGCTTGTACTGAGGCAATGAACAAAACATCATTTGCAAAATGAAAATATAAAACTTATTATTTTAGCTGCTCAGTTATTGGAATAACAAACAGCTTTTTTTGCCATATGTGATGAGGCACTAGATTTCCAAACAAATGTTAGAAGAAATTAACAGAGTAGTGGTGAATTCATCTGAACCACCAGAAATTATAATAATTATATTAATTATAATTAATTATATTAACATTATATATTGTTGTTAGCCATAGAAATTGTTAGCTATAGAAATGTATAATGTATCTATTAATTTAAAAAAGTTATTTAAAATATTCACAAGCTTTTAAATGTTTAAGTTCCTTAAAGCAGGGGTTTCAGGGTCTCCAACCTTGGCAGCTTTAAGACTTGTGGGGTTCAACTCCCAGAATTCTCAAGAGGGATTCTCATGGGAAGTCTACCAGTCTTAAAGTTGCCAAGGTTTGAGACCCTTGCTTTAAAGGATAAATTTAATATATTTCCATGCTCTATCAGGTAGATGTTATACTTTTAAAGCTATAGGTTATAAAGAGTATAAAACTAGAGAAGATGTACAATAGGGAAAATTAAAATTATTAAGGACAAAATTAACCTTTGTGCATTGGATTTTTCTGATATTTAAAGAAGACTCATAAGAAGTACAAAATGCTAAACATGTAATAAGAAATTAGGAAGTGTTTATCTGCTTTTCAGTATTATTATTTTACTCATCCTTGATGCTATATGAGGAGATTTTGAACAATAAGCGGAAGTATTTTTTTTACAAAGTAGAATTCATTGTCATTAGATAGGTTGACTGTCATTAATTTAGATCATTTAAAGGAAACTAGACTGTTTCATAGGACAATAGAGCTATCAGGAATTCTTATCTTAGTGAATATTTATTAGCAGATACTTCAATCATTAAAGAAACCATCTAACCTCAGAGAAGTGTATAGTTTACATCAGAGGTGAAATTCAGGCAGTTTGCACCGGTTCTATAGAACCTGTTTATTAGAAGAAATCTCCTTTTGTTTTTTTCCCACTTTGCAGGGTTAATCCTGTAAATAAGGCAGTTGTTTCTAGACTAATCTTTACTGCCTCTCCCCTTATTACATTGTAACTTTGGTGAAGTTTAATCCTGTGGCCATGCCCACAGAACTGATAGTAAAAAAATTAAATTTCACCACTGGTTTACATTGGATTACAGATGGAGGAAGTACATTTTCTGGAATTTCTAACATAGTTGTCTGTCAATGAGACAATAACTAAATATCAAAGGGATGTAGCTGCTGCAGCTGCTCTAATAATGACTCTTATAAATTCTGTCCCATATCTTGGGCTAACTGGCCCATCTAGTGTGACATTTGATTGGGAAATTGGAATAAGTGATTGGTGACTTGATCAATGGTTAGTGGAGTTAAGTAGTTGGTTTCTAAGCAACAACTTTCATTGAAGAGTGTTAGGAATAAAAGGAAGCAATCAAGTCCTCAAAGTTTATTTCTGGGCTTGGAAGTAAATCATAGGTTCCTGGATCCTTAACCCTTATTTAACTCTTGGCTAGACTTGATAGACAATTTTCAGACATGACTCATGAGATGAGAATTTTTAGTGCAAATAAGAATGACAACAGAAATACAGCAATTGATTCCCCACTGCAAATCAAACAGGTTTAGAGACTTCTACGACTGTGAATCAGCATTTCAAGTATAGGCTTCTTTCTCCTACTTGTCCAAATTAATGGATATTATTTGGGTCACTTGGTGGCCTAGGGAAGGAATTGAGATATGTTTATGAATCCCGCTCTCTCATTGGAAAGCATGAATAATATTCTAGGTAAAGGGTGAAGGAAACAAATGGGAGAGCTGGATTGCTTAGGGTGACATAGATTAATTCAGAAACAGGAACTGAGAAACCAAGTTATAGAAGGAGAATCTTAAAGTAGTGAGTGAAGGGAGGGGTAGGAGCAAATTAGGACTCTAAAAAGAGAGCATCAGAAAGGATAAGGGGGAAAACAGTAGTGGAAAAGCATGCAAAAAGGAAAAATTAATCTTGCAAAGAAGAAAAAATAGTTCCAGAAGACAGCCAAAAGACATACCAGTTGGATTGTGAGAAAAGTCCAGTACCAAAGCAGTACTGAGACAGGTTCTCCTGCAACCTGGATTGTAGGTGTAGCACCAAATTGGGGCCAAATGGAAACTGGAGGAGAAAGACCTGGGAGGGATCGAAGTAAAATAAGACCAAATTCAGAAAAGTTAAGAGGATAAGAAAAAGGTGGGAAAGGACTAGAAGGGGTGAGAAGGAAGGAAGAAATGGGAAGATTGGAGAAAAAAAATTCAAAAAGAAATGGTTGAAGGTCTAAAACTGGGAAAGAATAAAGAGAATGGTGAGTGGCTCAAAGAAGCAATCCAAAGCGGAGGAATTGCTTTGCTGTCTTTTGCTGTTATTTTTACAAACATTCCCTTTGAATAAAGAAAGGTGAGGCTTGTATTCTTTCCCAGGCCAAAAAGTTTGCTCCTTGTGCAGAAGCAGAGTCATTATAAGTGTAAACTCAATGGTTGGGTTTGTTTGATTTTTAATTAGTATATTATGTGAATCCAGCCATCATGATAAGGTTATAGCCTAGTGTTAATATCTGTTTCCCCACACTTTATTTAGCTAAACAGGTGAACCCAGCCAGTGAAACTTAATTCTGATCAGACATGTATCTATTGCCAAAGGATCTGAACAAATCACTATCTCTAGTGCAGCATGTCAAGCAGAGCTGTTAAAAACTTAATAAAACTTATATTCATCTGAAATGGGCATATGCTGAAAGGAAGGAGGGAGGAATAAGGAGGGAGATGGGAAGGTGGAAAGAAGGGACAAATGAAATGAAATGAATGAAGATACCTGATGCTCACTGCCAACTTCCCACAAGGAAACTCAATAAGCAAGTCAACAGGAAGAAGTTACTCCTACTGATTTGTGTTCACTTATGGTCATTCTGTTTCTCTATTTAGATAAGGAAATATCTTTGGATTGATAACCAGAAAGTCTAGTTGAGAAAAAAAAAAACCCTCACCAATGATTAAGAATTGGCCTCGAGGGCTATAAGCTTGACTCCAAGATTTTGAGAAATCAGAAGAATAAGAAGAATAAGAAGAATCTTGGATATTGGTCTTTTACCAAAAGAAAACATAATAATGGTGCAATATATTTCTGTTTGGCACAGATTTCATTTACACCAAAGGTCTATTTAATTTTTTTTAATAAATTGTTAATATTTAATAAATGTGATATGCTTAGATTGTTTATATATTTGCTTTCTATTTTTACCTATTATTTATTGGTTGCATTTTTTAATTTGTGTACTTTTTTATTTTTATACACTCTTTTTCAAAATAATAATGTATTTAGGCTGCATGTGTAGGGGTGATCTACTTCTCATGCTATGAAAACAGCCTTCTGTTATAAGATGCTAAGGAGTAGACTTATGGATGAATCCAGTCTTAGATATTTCAATGAATATATAAAACTGGAAATGTAGAATGGACAGAGGCTTCTGAAAATGTTAATTGCAAGGCAGAGGAGGATGCCAGAAGGAAACTTAAAAAATGTCACATTTACAAATTCCGATAAATTTGTAGAAGTCATATATGGATTGTTCATAGATATGAGAACTAGATAGTTCTTTTCATATACTTTACTGATGGGAATAAGTATTGTAATATGATTTTCCTATCCTAAGAAAATGTATGGTAAAATACCAGTCCATATTTTAGTGTTACCTCCAGACAAAACTGGAAAAACATATATTCCTGGAGAGAGTCAGTTAGTAACTGTCTATAACCGAGACCATAAACATCAATGATATGAGACAACTTCACAAATTTGTATAATGCAAGTAGTTAGATATTCATTTAGATATCTTTGAGCCATTGTGTACAATTAGTTGCAAGGCTAACCTTTATTCTGTGTTAGATTCCTCTTAACCTACCAACAAAAAAAATTGCTAAATAAGAGCATTCAGTTTACATTTATTTATATCTGTCACATTTATTTATTTAGGAACACTTTCCAATCATTTAGCACATTTTTTTTCAAAATATGTGTAGGGAATTTGTCATCTCTAGTTTTATTGCATTATTGTAGTCCTATTTCTATTATGCGTATGCATGCATTTTTCTGACCTATTTTCTATTTGTTCCTTTTTATTATGCAATTCTTTCCTCATTTTTCTCTCTATTTTCCTAAAAGCACTGCAAAACAAACAAAATATGGCTTTCATGAAAAGAACAGGTGTTATTATTGGATTTTTCCACTGTGGAAGAAACCCATCAGAAATTAAAGCATGTTACAGACATTCCGAAATGTTGATGATCTTACATATGTTATGTTTTAGTTATTCAGTTGTTTTACATATGCAAAAGCAGAAATTATGTTCCCTGAGATTGATTCAATGGGCTATGAAACTTACTTTAAGATACTTGCAATGTCACAGTGAATTAATTAAAATCCCTCTTATATTGAAATTTAAATCTATGTGTTTAAGAGGACAATGCATAACGATGATACAACTGTCAGGTATTGTATTCTATGTTATTCAGTTTAACTACTGGACAAATATAATAATTAAAAATATTCAATAGATTTCTATGTTCTAAAAATTGTCTTGCAGGGAAGCTCAAAGAATCTGCTTTATGGAACTAAATATAGCCATGTTATGCCTTTGGTAAAGAAGAGCAACCAAAATAGTTTTGGGGAAGTGCTATAGATTTTTTTAAGGCTCTTTGCAGCAACAAATTCTTTAACCAAGATCAAATTATCAAAATTCATTATTGGTGATACTTAATGAGCTGTAAAGATTACACTTAAAAAAAAAAACCCTGTAACCAGGAAAATAGAACTTTCAGTCGTCCAATACTAAAATGTTGACTTGTTTGATCCATCCATTCTTCGTTTCTGACTTGTATACTTGAATCCTTAGAATCTTCTAATTAGAGATAAATAAATTAGATAAGATAATTTACAGCAACAGCTATAGTTTTTTCAGTTGCTTTTTTGGGAAACTTGGGAAACAGGACTGACCAAATGTTATGATGATATTGCTAGAATGAGCAGCACTTCAAAAGAAGGCTTAAAACATGAAAAAGATTAAGATTCCCATTTTTCCACTGAAACCATTCTAAAATCCAAAAAGATAGCCATAATTTCCCCCTCCCCCAAAAGGCACATTGAACAGTTTTTGATATGAATACTGTTCCTTGAATAAATAAGTATTTGGAGCCTGCAGAATGCACAGTATGATATAGTGACTATTAGAAGTCAGAATGAAGTGAAATATAAGTAGCAAATACCATGTGGCAAGTATTAGAATTAAAAAGATATGAGATATTATGAATCTACCCACACCCAGTAAGTTAACACAAATTGACTGTTCTCAATAGTGAGGCATCAGAATGTGCCAGATGTGTGTATGTTTACCTATTTACATTTAGAATACTTGATTGTAAATAGTGGTACCATGTATGATTGTTATGGCATGATGGTCAGGTATACTGTATGTTTTTGTTGACATTCAGTGTCCATGTCTTGCCAACTTCAGAGTAGAAAAAGCATTGTGTAATATTCTTAGTTGAAACCTTGTATATTGTGTTGTTTGGTTACTCAATTTTTGACTGAGGTTAGGTTACTCAGTTTTATAGTCCCACTCACAGAAACCTAATAATTGCTATATAACAAAAATTGGGCATGTGTGTTTTGAAGGATTTTAATTTGTGCTAATCCATTCAATCAGGAAGCACAGATCACAGAAATTTGACTTGAGAATGCTTGAGTCCATATAACTCTTGTATTAGAAATAAATTCTAAATGTAACTTAATCAAAATCATGCATAAGAATAGCTATACTGAATCGGGGTAAAAGTTCAAGGAGGTTCCTACAGAAACATCCAAGTGTGACATAAGATTTTTTTAGATCTAATTGCAAAAATAAGAGTTATAGTCTTTAGCCAGTCTGTCATTTTATTGCCATTCAGTGGCATCCATTTTCTGGATTTCTATTGCTCAGGTATGGTAATGCTAGTTTTTTTTTATCCTTGACTTGTTTAATTTTTTGAAAAATATATTCACTTTGTGTGTTTGTGTCTGTGCATGAGTATGTGTATGAGAGAGAGAGAGAGAGAGAGAGAGAGAGAACCTTAGTCTTATCTCTCTTAGAGAATATTGGTAGCGTTATTTTTCTTTCCTGAAGTTTAGACTGGTGATTACAATTTTTCAAAAAAATTCAACTGAATAGGTAGACTATATTGTCTCAGTGAATATACTTTTTCATGTGACATTGTAACATTGCATTTTTTTCAGAAATGAAAAGGATAAAGTAAACTATCAAGATGTAAATTTCATAGAAATATTTTTGAATTATTTGTAGTGGACAATATAATAGAATTTTATTAAAGAGAGGAATAGGGTTTAGTAAAAAATAGAGTCGACTTTTCTGACTTTTCCTGAAGCTATGTTTCCTTTACTATGCCTAGAGATCATGTGAAACATTCTCAGATAAATGTTCTTCAGTAAATTCAAATAGTATTATTACTTTATCACTGCCATTCGCATCACACTCATGTCAGAAGCACCAAGGAGCTTCCAGAGTGAAAGGATTAACCTTTTATGGGGGGGAGGCCCAGTTGGTGGCTCCTTTAATGTCCCCAGCAGGAACTGGAATGAATGACAGGAGCTCACCCCATCCCACAGCAGCACTCAGGTCTTGAACACGGCCTTGCTGCTTGTTAACCCAGCATCCTAACCACATGAGCCACCGTGCTCCTATCACTGCCATTGGACAATAACTATTAATTTCTATACTTAGTATTATACTTTTTTTTCAGAAGTGGTACATATATGCATTGTATTATTTACTGATAAAGCCAAACTTCTGAGTTAGTATTAAGTTTATAATTTATTTGAAATTAAAATTTGCATTTTATTATTATTATCAACTATTAACTATTCTATTAACTATTCCATTTGTATCCAGAGTATAAAGGCATGTCCTTAAGGCTTTTATGCTTTATAGAGCAACTAACGGAATGAAAAGCAAGTTTGATCTTCCCTTATTCAGTCAATATTCTTAACCTAGACTTTAGATAAGGGATTATGTTAGTATAAGATAACATATGCCCCTACTACTGAGTTAAACGTCACTAAGAATAAAGCTACTATTGTATGCATTGAGAACTGCCATATAAATGTTTCAAAGGATTCCAGGTAGTGTTGTATTTTTTTTTCATGACCAGTAATTTTCAAAAGAAAAATAAATGTAATTGATCATATGGTACCCTTTTATCTATTTGATATTTGGTTTATTTGGTATCATTAACTTTTTTTTTCTTTTTTTTTTCTTTTCTCTGTTGCAGCTCCTTCAGGCTAGAAGGTATTTTAATATTTGATGACACAGTAATCAGTTCTCCTATGACAGATTTGACAGTGCAACCTCTTTCAGGCAATACTAAATAATAACAGCATGGACTCTCCTTAGAGCATGAGCACCCTTGAGCCTGAGCACAACTGATATCTGGTGCCATCTGCATTACTACACTGGTCTCATTTAACAGCTATGAGCTGAGTCCTGACAAAAGCCACAGCCTTAAGCACCATGCACTCTGACAGAAGAAACAGAGGTCAGTTACTTTTCTGACCCATTGCAGAAACAACAATTGCCGAACAGCATTCCTGTGATCCAGCCAAATGTGTTAAACAGATGTAGCAAAATGAAAGTTGGAAGCACTTAAATGGATCAGGCGTTGCCAATGCATATTGGGTGGAAGAGAAGGCTATTACTGTCTCCTGTGCAAATTCAAAGCCATAGAAGAGAGACAGTTGATGCTAAAATGCTTGGAAAAAGGTTGTTTCCTGTCCTTTGCTGAAACAATTCAACTGTTACAGCACGCATCTCAATGCACTTCTAATATTTGCACTGTCACTTTCATTCAGGGGAATGATGTAAGCCATCATTTGCACAGATGGCCACATGAAATTTTAGCCAACAAGAAGATGTATGTTGAGAGTTTGAGAGCAAAAAAAAAAATATTAAATTAAATTTGTGTACAAAAATGAAGAAAACATAATGTCCCTCCATCATTTTGCAGCTGGAATATTTGAAAAAGCAAATACTTGCTCCTTAGAACTGAGATAACAATAATGATAACAAGAAAGAATCAACAAGCTAACGTGGATTTTAGAATCAATCTAATTTTAATACATTTTTGTATCAGTGTAACAACAAAGAAATTGACCAAGATAACTGGTATGTTCCTAATTAATACCGACAGAAACCTCCCAATTACTATAAAGGGAGAAAACATGTTTGTATTACGTATTTGACACATGACATTTTTATAGCTAAAAATCTGTTCTTCATGGAAAATGTATGAGATAGGCATTTTCAGTTTATTTTTCTAAATAAATATGTTTGTATCATTTGCATTTACTTACTTTTGCTGATTTTCATTACTCAACCACTATTCCCACTTTCACTAAAAAGGGAAATGTAGAGACAAGAACCAAAACATAGAATTTGCCATGCTAAAATCAGAATGATTTGCAGACTGAAAGCTTTAATATAAAATGCTGTTTGTAGAATTATAAAATATATTTCTATGGTAAATACATATGGAAAGTAAGAAAGTCTGTATTTTAATCTTTACTTTCAATACATAGGTTATTTTTACTATTCCAAGGAAGTATTTAGTTAGCATAGTTTATTGGGGCATCTTAGATATGACTTATTATGTTTGCTATAGTTTATAATGAAGCTATATGTACATAACACAAGACATGATCCAGTACCTGATCATGGTCAAAGGATCTGAGGATAGTATATATCGCAGTTAGTGCTAGTGTCCATCTCCCAAAATAATTTCCATATATTAGACCTCTGCTCCAGGTATAAGTAATGTTATACCACAGATGAGACACATTCATAAAATTATTAATCCAATGTTTTGGCCTTTAGTTAGCTAGGATAGCCTTTGTATGCAGGTGATCCAGATTGTAGGATTCTGTGGCATTTTGAATGGAGCTGGAAGATAATGGATATATCAATGTATATCCATAGAAACTTCTCGCTTTTGTCAGTGACAAAAACAACAGAGGTCTGCAAGCTCCACCCCTTTGGAAGGCTGCAAACTCCACCCCATATATGTGATGTCAAGGGAAATATAAACAAGATCATTTCAGCTTTTAAAGTTTTTGGGTCATATAAATTGTTCCCTTTCCATTATAAGCTGTTCTGTCCCCACTGTTTCTTTTTCCTGAGAAGATCCCATTCAAGTCTTTAGCTGTAATCCAAAAACTGATTGATACAAGACCAGTATGTAGTATCATACCTACACTTTTTGCTTATAAAAAGAAGGACTGGATTTGGTCCCCAATTTGCATTTTATTTTCAAGAAGACAATAGAATCATTGCATTACATTAAATGTATTTTTTTTTAATTCAAATCTTGAAAATCTCACAATGGATTTCATGTAGTTTACAACTGCCATTTTTTGTCATTGGAAGAGAGACAAGTGAAAGTCAAGTTAATCATCGAGGTTGCCATTTTATTTGACACAGAAAATTCTAGTATCAATTCCCAAATTAATTTTCTTAAAAGTTGAATTGGAATGCAAAAAAAAAAATTCGTTACTTCAGATAGTATATTTTAAGCCTTGAATATTTATTTTTGTACAATATTAAAACACACACACACAAAAGCACGATATCTGAGAATCCCTAAATTCTAACAAAAGTCTGCAAAAATAGAATGTAAGACTCTGTGGCAATGCAATTCAATGTTGTATATCTGATTTTAATTTTAGAAAATAAAAAAAACTTTCAATGTAGTCTGATTTTTAAACATAACACATGGTACCATGCAATTCTTGCCTAGCAAGGATTTATTTCCATGCTGTGACTTACAGTTCTTATTACATGTCATTGTTGAATGAGTTACAATTTGGGTAATGAGAGATTGAGAAATTGGGTACAATTTGCAAACAGGAAGAGTTGCTGTACTCATTCAGTGCAGTATTTTGTTATTAGTTCATAAATTCCTTTGATGCCAGAATTGTTTTGAATAAAATATATATTTTCCTTTTTCCAGAGTTTTCTATTTTGTGTATAATTTCCCACATACAAACACAAATTGACACACACACACACACACACAGAGAGAGAGAGAGAGAGAGAATAAATGACATTTAAAGTATCTTTGGATACCAAGCATTTTTAAATCAACAGTGGAATGTATTAGGCATACAAGAATATGATTCAATTTAAGAAAATAGAAACAGTCTTTATTGAATGGTGCCATCTGGTTGAACCTGACCCCTGGTGACTATGTAGGCAATTTGCAGCAGTTCCAAGATTCCAGATTCTTGATGCTGTCCATCTTACATTGTATGCTGTTTCTTCTACTTCCCTCATCTTGTGAAACAATTTTTTATTTTCCATTACCTCAGAATTCTAACGATGTTGCTAATTGAATCCAACTCCATCCAAAACAGTTACCAATACCTATTTAAGGTAGTCTTCCTTCCCCTTGTTATTTAAATTTATTCCAGACTAGCAGCGAGTCCAGACATCAGTTCACAGTGTCTATACTTTAAGTCACACAAGGCTAGTAATGTGTAAGAGACTCCTAATTACTTTGAAGTGATTCCTAGCTTCAATGTTTTTCTTAGCAATGTGATAATGAATTGCAGGAATGGTATTTACAAGATAAATAGGTCTTGAGCCAATGCGAATTGCTGAATAAATAAAAAACTTGAATTTTACCTGGAAGCTCTCTCGCTCCCTAATGGAACTACAACAGATTAATCGTTGTTAGATCTAAAGTTGTTTCAGGAATTTCTTCGGGTTTTTTGGTCATTTTTTGACCACTCATTTAATTCTGATTACAAAAGGTACTGATTTTGAGATACATTTCATAGGAATAGAAAGTTCTTGTTGAATTTTTATGGGTGACAGTGCAGGAATTTTGCACTTGCCTCCATTAAGGCTTGAGCAGGGATTGTCTTTTATCTGATTGTGCAATCATCTCTACAGCAATTTGTAGCAGCCAATTTTCCCATCGCTCAGTAACAAGTCAAGGGAACAAATCGAGGTTAAATCAAGAAAGGGAGGCAGCAAAAATGCTGCAAACTAATGAAAAGATAAGCTGCAGACCAAAACACACAATGTTCTCACCCATTTTCAATGATAAATAAAAACATCACTGAAAGGAATTTAGGAAAAACTTTTGCCTTTACAAAGAATGAAGCTACTTTGACAGCTTTTTTTTTTTTTAAGATTTAGGGCCACTGCTAATCATAAGCAATTTCAATGGTCAGATTTTCTTAAAAATGTGAATCTTATTTTTTCTGTTGGGTTTTTTGTTGTTGTTTGTTTCTTTGCTTGTTTTCTGAGTGCTGGTAATTATGTTAGAACAAACAGTATGTCTTTTTTTGCCAAGATAATAACTGAAACACAAAAATAATATGTTCTTGATTGATGTTTACTGACTGCATCTGATAAGCATTTTCAAGGTAACAGTAATAATATTAAAAGTAAGATTAAAACAAATTTGTAATAAAAGGCTACTAAAAAGTCATGCCTTAAAATTCTTTCTAAAAAGCATTGGAGAAAACAGTCAAAGCACCATTTCCAAAATAGCATATTTCATAAACTAATATTAATTTCATCAAAATGATTGTAGGCCATTACATCATTGTTGACTCAATTGAACACATAGATTTAGTTACTTAGTAAATTTACAGGCTTCCTTTTTCATATATATGGCTCTGGGTGACTCATAATTAAACAACATAACTTTTAAATCCTAATTGTAATTTTTAAATTTTGATCAGCTTATTTAATTATTTTAATTGGTTTTTAAATTTTGTGTATATGTTTTTTACTTGCTGTACACCGCCCCAAGTCCCTAGGGAGAGGGGGCGGTATATAAATCCAAATAAATTAAACTAAACTAAACATAAAAAATAGCAGCTGAGAAGACTCAACCACTCAAACGAGCCCTGAGCTCATCCATGGTACCAAGGCCTCAGACTAGATGGCAAAGTTAGTGCCTTGCAAGAAGCCCAGTGGTGAAATTCAGCTGGATCGCACCACATCGCCTGAACTGGTAGTAGAGATTTGAAATTGGCCCCGCCCACACATCCCTTCCCTAATCCTTCTTTATATGAGCTTTGTTTTTTTTCTTACCTGAATCAGCTGTTTGGAGCATCTACAGAGCCTTTTTGATGATCCCCACTGCCTCTGGTGCCTCTAAAAGCAATTTAAAGAGCTGTGCTGCAATGCATTTGGCACGCGTGCGTGTGCACTGAACCAGTAGCAAAACCGGTCGGATTCCACCCCGAAGAATCTAGCAGGGAGGGTGCAAATTAATTTCTATGGGGGTGGTGTTCCAGAGGCACCAGGGCAAAAAAAATTATCCCGTGTTCCAATAGATGGTATTGCAGAGACCCAAAGCATGTCATTCTTGTCAGATCTAATAGGATATGGAGAGAGATGATCCTGTAAGTAGCCCAGCCCTAAGTACCTTAAAAGGCTTTAAATCAGCAAATCAGCTGCATCCAGAAATGCAACTTACGAGGCAGAGGTGTCATAGATACTGAACAACAAGTACCCAAAACTGCCTGCACTGCTACGTTTTGCACCATCGGAAGCTTCTAATGCAGGTGTCTCTAACCTTGGCAAATTTAAGGCTTATGGTCTTCAATTCCCAACAAAGCTGGCTAAGGAATTCTGGAAATTGAAGTCCCCAAGGTTGGAGACCCCTGTTCTAACGCACTTTCAGGGCAGCCCCATGTAGAGTGTATTGCAGTAATTATTTCTCCATGACAATCCGTCCCTTGTTTAGTTTTTCAGGTCTTCCAAATCATACTCATCATCACTGTAACTAAAAGCAGAACCATTTCATGCACATTCATATTGATGAATACTGTATTCGTTCTAACTAGCTATTTGTTCCAGTTCCAGAAAATTCTAAACAAATGACATCTTTGTGACCTATTAATGTCAGCTATAAGCTACCTGCAGCTCATGATATGTTAATCAATAGTGAAAGTTACAATAACAGTAACAACAATTTAAGTGACATACTGTTCATCCTTGTATTAGTTACGGATCAAATATGTACCTTAGTATTGTTTCCATAAAAACAACAACAAAATGAGCTTCTGTGTTCAACAACTTTTCTGCCAGAGCAGAGTTTCTAAAGATAAGTTCCACTTGGAATATTCTCCCCAGTTGGAAAAACACAAAGCAATTTTCACTGATTCCCTTTGGAGCCATTAACACAATCTCATCCAGTGTTCTGAAAATTGCCCAAAACGTCAGAACAGATGGGGAGGCAGATGACATAAAAATGTGCAGGTAGAGGAAAGAATCAACAAAGATTGCTGTCTTCTTCATTCCACCCTGAAAAAGAAAGAGCCGTTAGTCTGCAGGTGGCTTATGAATTCAGCTTCAGGCACAGAATTATATTCTTTACTAAAAAAACATACCCAAACTATATTCTTTATCTACCACTGAGGAAAGCACATTTTTGAAGACAGGTTAGTAAAAACTACATTGGTTCACATTACGAAATTATATCTCAATTCACGTTTCACCATATTTCGGGATAGTGGAAAGCCTTTCTATACAAATTAAAACTATTTTTTTTATTGAAAATCAGATTAATATAAATGAATTATCTCTTTCAAAATATTGTTCTAGGTATTGTCACAAATAATGTCTCATGGCTTTTAATCTAGAGAATTTATATAGATGTTAATCTTCAAGTGTATATTGTATTTCCACCTAGATATGCTAGACCATAGGTGTCAAACTCGATCATGTCACATGATGTATCATGATGTATCACAATGTTTTTTGCTTTTGTGGAGCTGGGTAGGCGTGGCCTGCACGTAACGCATCTGGCTCATGGGCCGCCAGTTTGACAAGCCTGTTCTAGACTGTATACTAATGCCACGCAGGATCTAAAAAAATGAAGCAAAATAGATAGGGAGCATATTAACAGTTAAATAATTGATTCATAAAGTTTAAGTGCATTATTACTATGTACATAGTTGTTTCTATCCATCCCATCTAATCTGGGAAGAAGAACGTGCTCTGGGTACCATCAACTATGCTGTGCCACCTGATACAAACCAGAAAGAGAGTCTTTTCTGCCATGGCACCTACTCTTTGGAACAGTATTCTCCCTGATATTAGATTGATCCCATCCCTGTTGACCATTTGTAAGGCCTTGAAGCAGTGGTGGAATTCAAATTTCTTTACTACCGGTTCTGTGGATGTGGCTTGGTGAGTGTGGCTGGGGGGGTGTCATGTGACTGGTTGGCAGTTTCTGTAAGCAGGGCAGTAAAGATTAAACTAAAAACAACACCAGAGTGGATTTTCTTGCCTTCCTTACAGGATTAACTCTGTAAAGTGGAAAAAACAAAAGGAGATTTCTTCTAACAACCGGTTCTCCGAACTGCTTAGAAAATTTACTACCGGTTCTGAATTTCACCTCTGCCTTACTACCGGTCTGCTGAATTTCACCTCTGCCTTGAAAGCTTGGCTCAATGGTCTTGAACCTGGGCGTGGGTTAAAGCCCATTTCCTGGCCATATGAATAATAAGTGAGATCATATCCAACAGCTATGAGTCTTAATTTTTGTTTTCAGTTATGTGTTTTGTGCTTTTATTTGTTTTAGCATAAGGCACCTAGAGTTATGGATAAGTGAGATGCTCAGCTATATAAATCGAATAAATTAAAAGATGTTAAAATGTCTTGTGTGAAACATTTGGATCATGACTGCAATCTGTATTTATGAAAAACGGAGCTTGCAGAATTATATCTTATAGACGATTGTCGGTGTAGCTTTCAATAATGTAGAATTTTTCACGGACAAGTCTCAGCTGGTGCTACGGCTGAGAGCAGTGTGAAGCTTGCATGACATTCTGCATTAAAGGTAAAGGTTTCCCCTGCCCAATTCTGACTGACTCTAGTGGGTGGAGTTTAGCCGAGGGAGCCAGCATTGACTGAAGACACTTCCATGGTCACATGGACAGCATGACTATATGCTGAGGTGCATAGAACCACTGGCCTACATCAAATTTCTCTAAGAGTTGGGGAAAGTCCTCCTAAAAGTCCCCACTTTAAATTATAAATTAAATACGAATATCGAACAGAAAAAAAATGCCATCCATACCACCCCTCACCACTCATTCAATATTCAAGCAGATCTTAAAAGCCTTTCGGCCTACATTGATGTGTCGGCTGAAACTGGCCAAGTATTTTCCATTTAAGAAATTGGTAAATACAAATTTCCCCCCTTAACAACAGACAATCCAAATATACAGATAAGGATTCTTTATAAGATAAAGAAAAAGGACATAAAGTAAGGGAAAGGTGGTATTTGCTCTCTTCCAGTCTTTGCACATCTCCCAAAGCAAACACCCCAACCAACATTTCCGCATACCTTTCAGACACCAGAACAACTGTACCATAACTATTACTGCCTTTAGCCATTTGCCCATGGACACCTTTGAGAGTGGTATCACACACTACACTGGTCAAATAAACCATCCTCCACTTCAGTCATCCAGGGTGCTCATTTGTGACTCAGATTTTCCAAAACTTTCTTCTAACAGACATTCAACATGATAGCCATTGCTTGGCACCAATAGTAATCACATATATTAATTTTTAATGAAAGTTTATAAGTGGCTTTAATCAGTGGCACCATCAAACTAAACAATCAAAGCCCATGGTGCAAAGGTCATCCATCAGGTTACAAACACTCCCAGATATGTGTTACCTAATCCACCAGGAAATGCTACTTCTAAATTCCAAAGTTAACAATTAGCATAACCCTCCACTTGATTGCATCGACCTCCGTTAATCCTGAGGCCTGACTATCTTGAAAAGTTTTATTCTGAAGCAAACTTCTCTCTGGCTGTTTTTAAAATAAAGCTGCATTAGTGTTTTCTTGGGTTTTTAAAATCACTGCATTAAATGTGGGGAAAAGGGTTTTAAGCTATAAAGAGCTTTTTTGTATTTTCTGAAGGTTAAAGGCATATAGTTTTACAAAGTTAATTGAAAATTTACACTGAAAACACATACACACACAATTTTGAGCAACCAATTAAAAACGAAGATAGTTAGCATACTCTATCTTGAGCTTTTCCAAAGGCAAATAAACTTCAGTGTTCAAATTCTTAGTTGTAGACACATCCTCACAGTCATAATAGAAGCGTGCAAAGCATGTCCTGCAAGGAAGGCTACCACAAAGTAACTACTGTAGGAATGTGCAGAGAGTATTTTGCAAGAATAATGGCTTGTTATTTAGTAAAAGGGGCAGTGGTGGGATTCAACTGATTTTACTATCAGTTCAGTGAGCACACGCTTCAAAAGAAAGACTATTAAGCTTACCTGAGGCAGCCTGGGTGAGTAGTAAGGCTGTGGAGGCACAGAAAACAGCCATTCCGCGTGATTCAGCTGAGCTAGATAGAAAAAAATCAAGAGGATATAGGATTGGAAATGGCAGGGGCAGGTGGCTGGGCCCAAATACTCTTCACTACTACTAGTTCACTAGAACCAGTGCAAGCAAGCAGAATACCACAACTGAAGCGGGGCATTGGTTAAATGGTAAACCCAGAAAGTCATTCTGACTTTGACTTTTGAAAACCCTATGTGCTTTTGAAAAACAGAGCCCTACATTTTGAAGATGACAACCAAATAAAAACTTTAAAATTTTACTAACTTTGCTTCAGTGGAAGTTTCTGCAGCTGGAACAACTCAAGCTTCTTCAGGGCGTGCCAAGGTATAGCTTCTATGGAAGAATTGAATGCTGCTGAAAAATTGCAACATAATAATAATAATAATAATAATAATAATAATAATAATAATAATTATTATTATTATTATTATTATTATTATTAT
>JANHFJ010005226.1:173563-185745 GCA_032468195.1 Cerberus rynchops
TCCACATACCAGTTAGATTGGGCTTCTTCAGGCTTTCAACATCTTAGATTTGATGCTTTACTCCTCCGAGTTGCCACTATTCCATCAGGGATCGCTGCCTTCTCTAAATTTGTCCTTCCTTCCTTCCTACTTACCCGTATTTATCGGCGTATAACGCGCACATGCGATTTCCACATTCTTTTCAAGAAGAAAAAGTGCACATTATACACCGATAAATACGTACTTCCAAATAACCTTGCCATTAAAATTGCAGGTACTAATACAAGCAATCACCAGGAGTCAAAGAGACAAAAATAAAAGTTATGTTACTCACAATGAAATGAAAATGAAAAGACCAGTAGTTTATCAATACAAAGTTTTGAAAACTTATCTGAAAATATATTCTGGTTCATTTTGAGTTTAGATCAGGCCATGCAATTATGGATAGGATGTTATTCATATCTGCATAATTTGCAAAAAAAGGAAATATTTCAAGTTCTTTTTTTCCCATTTTTATCTGTTTGTTCTGATTTTAGAAACTGAAAGCTCTCCAGAATAAAATCTTCACTAGGCTATGCCAACCCAATAATGTAATGATGCTTAAAGTTTTTAATTAGGGCTCTTCTAATCAATCTTTAAGCTTTTTTTTTAAATTTCCTTCAGCTGATGTGGTCATAAATTAATGTGTTGCATTCAAGCACTGAAAAGTAGAAAAAACAAGAATAAATAAAAACAAGAATAAAACTTCATCAAAGTTCTCATTTACTCTTAAAATGAAGGCTTTATGGAGTATTGTTGAGTTCTTGTTCATATTGCACTTCAAAATGAATCTGATTGTACCTACAACACAAGAGATTGAGGCAATTTTGAACCAAAATACTCATCTGACTATAGGAAATGTAGCAACATCCTGTTTGTTCAGTGAATTTGTCATCACTATTACATTTATCAGTGTAATACTTTTTTTTTATAATCTAGACTTATTTTTGAGGCTTAGAACACAGAGATGGTTGGTTAGCTCATTTGAACCAGCTCACAACTGTGAACAAAACAGAAATGTATGTATGTATGTATGTATGTATGTATGTATGTATGTATGTATGTATGTATGTAATTAGATAGTCAGAACAAATAAAGACTATGTAGGTCTGGCTGATAAACCGTTGTAATATAAATTAATTCCCTTTTGTTCAGCTATTTTAACTAGTATCCTTTTACATCACACTTCCTCTACAAATTCTTGTAATGCCTTTATAATTCTTTTAGGATCTCCTCACTAAAAGAGATTGGTCTTTCAAAGAAGAAAGTTTGTCAATATAGATGAGAAATTAACCATAATTGGTGATTAGGTTAATGTTGCTTCATTGGAGAAGCATAGATTGAGGATTAACGAAGGTGGAAATGTAGCTTAAATAACTGTCAATATTAGAATAACAGACAGGATTTCTCAGAAATTCATCAAATAAATCAATGGTGAGATACCATAAGGATTTTACACAAAAATATAAAGACAGACTGGGCAGTGGTGAAATATATTCTGTATCAAAGAAACAAGACAGCAGACAAAACATTTTTCTAGAGTGGAAAGTTTAGGAAGAGGAATCTTTAGGTAGAAATAAATAACAAAATAAATAACTTGTTTATTTTAATAATTTTCCCAAAGGAGAACAAAACTTATTTGATCTGTACTATAGATTTGGGGGTTCCAATGGACAACTATTTTCTAAATAATGTTTTTCCAATAATGCCATAGCAACTGGTAATTGTTGTGCAGATTCTCACAAAATAATTGTCAAAGATAATTCTTACATATTAATAAAATGACTACTATAGTATTTGGAACTCATCTAATTTTACTTTAGATGCAAGTCCATTACTTTAGGGATCCACAAACCCCAGTCCATGGAGAGGCACCAGGAAATGCATGCCAGAAACTGGGTTGCACAAACAAGCAAAGCCCCACCTGCAGGATGTAGACAGCATGTAAAACTACGCCCCCCTGTACCGTGGAAAACCCTCTCTCCATGGAACCAGTCCCTGGTGCCCAAAAGGTTGGGGGCTGCTGACTCTCCACCTTTCATTATGGTCCTCTGAGACATGTCGTATCATGCCAGCTTAATTCTTCTCTAAGCAATTGTGTGCTTGTGGCTCTGAGTCAGCTGAGTCAGAAATAAACATTATATTTGGAAGAGGCAGCTTTGCTTTCCAAGATGCCAATTTCTGTTTAATTTGATATTTAATGCATAATAATTAAATCATGCCCTGAGACTTGGCAGCACCTTTTCTGAAGTGCTATCTACTGCATACTCTTGCTTCTAAACTAAAAGAGAAGTAGAAACAACAGAACAGATTAAATTACAGTTTTATGACATACTTTAAAGCAGTGTTTTTAAAATTTGGCAACTTTAAGACTTCAATTTCTGGTTGGAGAATTCTGGGAGTTGAAGTCCATGCACCTTAAAGCTGCCAAGTTTTAAAAACACTGCTTTAAAGAGAGGCTTATCACTTGGAATGTGCAATGCCATCTCTCCCTTTAGAACAATGAAAATACTGGAACATCACCCAGCTATTGTCTGTGAGGCTCAAGGTAACAAACATCTTGCTCTGTTTCTTCAATTATACCTGGCCTTTAGCCAGGAAACATTCTGGATTTAATTTTCTAGGAAAGTGCAAATCAGGATTGTAAACCTGTTGTATTGTATTATCATCCAAAGTATTTTTTTAAAAGAGAGATCACAATAACCAGTGCTAAACATAGTTTAAAATAGCAATAGCATTTAGATTTCTAAGCTGCTCTATAGTGCTTTACAGCTCTCTGAGCAGTTTACAAATGTCAGCATATTGCTCCAACAATCTGGGGTCTCATTCTACTGACCTTGGAAGAATGGAAGGCTTAGTCAAACTTGAGCCATTTAGACTGAACTCCTGACTGTGGGCAGAGTTATCCTACATTATTGCATTATAAGCTCCTAAATCTTAGGCTGAAACATTTTAAATGGCCAAAACTACCGGTACATGCTAGATTTCTTTAGAGTCTAAATTTCTTTAATTCCTTGAAGGGAACTAAATTTTTCAGTCTATGTTGATATGTGAAATATTAATAAATGGAGCCAAGGACAGTACATTGGATACCGTGTATAACACTGCACTGTTTTGATAATTCACTTTCAGACAATTTTAAAAAGAAAAAGTTATCAGAGAAATGACATGTTTTGTCATGATTTACAAATCATGGAGAGGGTGTAAATAATTGAAGAGGCATTTAAAGAACCGGCCTACTTTTTAAAAAAAAACATGTATTAAATGCATCACAGTTCGTGGACCATTTTGGACCATTTTACATGTTTTTCATTAAAAAAACATGAAACAACACTTTGCTTAGCAACCTTTGGCCTTGCTTTGCTTTATCAGAGAGGATGTTCTTTAAATGATCTGTTGCATTTGTAAGTGATCATTATTAGGATGGAAGAGAGGATACCACTTTAGCTTTTATCTAATACACATATAAAAGATAGCTTTTGAAGCCAAGGACTTCAAGTAAATCTAAGCTCCAAAGAAGGGACAATTTGGAATGATGTCAGCAAGGAATAACTGCAATACATGACATTTAAAAAAAAAGCCAAGAAAGTCCAGTTGCTTCTTTAAAAAGCACCTTTGGGACAATACATGGCAACATTTTAATAGTGTGATGGGTGTGTATGCGTGACTGTTGCTTTAAGAGCTGCCAAAATGTACAAAATCACAGCAGCCCTTGTCTTAGCACCACACTGCTCAAAATGGCAACATATAATTTTCTGAGAAGGAGGTCAAGATGAACAGCGATGACACTTTTAAAAACCTTTTTGGCAAGCTGAGAAACTGTAGATTGAGGACAAAGCTGTTTCTGAAAAGACATTGAGAGAGGGATCTGTGTAAAAAAAAATCCTGATAAGGCCATGATTATGGCTGGTGAATCACTTGAAACTGGAAAAAAAAAATTAGGAGCATACCAATGGTATTTAACCCTCTAATTAGCCCTTTAATTAAGATCTTAGAAATGGGCCTTCTTTGTAGCAGTTCTGTCCTCTGGAATGAGATTCAAATAGCCCCATCCTATTGGTATTTTGAAGATTCATCCTAGAAACTGCAAACTGAGAAAATGTCTCGGACAAGAACTTTTCTAGTTCTCATGAACGTAAAAGGAAGGAGGAGAAAAGGGTAATCAGATTTGCAAGATTTTGTTACTATAATGTTACAATAAAAGTAGTGTTGGCCTGCATGACTTTGGCTTGTAGTCTGGCCTCCTTGAGTCTGGCCTTCTAACCCTCTGTACTTTCTGTTATGCCTTCCACATCCAGAATAGCAGAGATGGTGTGCTTAAAAGTATCTTGCTAGAACATCAAAATAACACTATAATAATGAAAAATGGAAAAACATAAAAGCTAAAACAGCCCCAGGACACAGCATTAAAAAACCCTATTAACAATAACTTAGCACTTAAAAACATATACATTCGCTTAAATAGTGGACTATATTAACAAAATTTTCGCAAAACAGTTATAGCTGAAATTTTAGGCAATTATTAGAAATAGGCCAGATTTTTTTAAAAAATATGTTTCATGTTTTTGTTTTAACTTAAAGTAAGAGGTTATTTACTATATGTTTATTATACATTTGTATCTGTATTAAAGAAACTCAAAAGTATTTGTAATCATTTTTTTACTTTTTCTCCTTTTTGAGCTCCTTACCCAATTTTTCCTTTTAGGTTATTTTATATTTTATCTGTTCTTTGCATTGAATAAAGTTGACTTTTAAAGTAGGCCAAATTACATTGCACGTTCATTGTTCTAATCGGCTAAAAAGAATAATGCTAAAAATTCAGTTTTCTGCTAGGCAAATATGAAAATGTGAAAATCACCTTTCCAGAGGTAGGCAGAAACATTGAGGTCAATATTCATAATAGAATAAATAGCCAATGTCATTTACATAAATAACACATACTTTTAGACCTAAATTATACCTGGATTTCTATTAGATTTAGAAAACACAGCTGGATACCTAGGTATTTTGTTCTTGTATTATCATCAGATTTTTATATCCATCCCAAAGTTTCAATGAACATTTAAAATGTATTGAAAGGGAAGATAAATATCAACAACATATGGTACTATACAAGTAATTTTTAATCTTGGATAATGTTTGTGAACAACTTAAGACAAGTGAAATGGAATTGTTACATATAATGCAGAATAGTAATTCATCACTAATCCATGCATAAAGCAAATATAGCATTACTAATTCTATGGCAATCCATTATATTTGACATTTTTTAATACTTGCAACCCAGGACAAAATAAAATAAAATACAGGGAATGTAAAAATGATCATTAAAATGAAATCCTAAGGGCACAAACATTACATGGTTATGACAAAAACAAAGCAGTGAAAATGCATACAGCAACCCCTGTTTATCAAGATTCTTTAAAAATACAGCAGTGTTTTAGCAGTATGAGGGTTCTTTGCTTTTCAAGGACCGGAAAGCAAAGTTTGCTCTGGATCAGCTTTTCAAGTGATATTGCTGTGCAAATATGTCTTTAATACTCAGTCTTTTTTACTCTGTATTGTAATACTTCAAACATAAATCTCAAAAGTCAATAAAGTAGCATACAATCTTTGTGTCTTTCCAAAAATCCTTGCATTAGTCAGGATGAAGTGCTATCTCAGTGCGGTTGTTTCTCTTATAGTTGCTGCTGAGTTCCCACCAAAGATCCTGGCATAATTTCCACCAGGATATGATGTTCACTGTGGTCCTGGCAGCTGAATAATAGTCCTCTTGCCTGCTTGTAATAGTTGCCAATCTCCAGACATTGCCTCTGTTTCTCAGTCTCACTCTGTATGCTGTTTGTTTATCACCTTTTCTACTACACAGATGTCTTTTAGCGCCCTGTCTTAGTTAGTATTTTGTTAGCGAAGGACTTGTGTGGAGTGAGGCTGACTCTGGAGTCAGTATGACCTTGAAAATGTCAGGCTGAGGCTTAATTATCACAGGAGCCTGCATCTCCAGCTTTGATGCTTGTGATAAAGCATAAAACAAGTTATGATAAAGTATTAGACAACATAACTGTAAATGTATGTATTTACAGTATACAGTATTTGTTTTCGTAGATTTGAGTATAATTTTGTAGATTTGAGTATACAGTATGTACTGTATATATGTATAAAATATACATATACATGAGTATGTGTGTTTGTGTGTGTGTGTGTGTGTGTGTGTGTATTCTTCCTGCATATTCTTTATATAGCAAAAGGGGCGTAATCTGGGCAGAGGGTGGTAGTTGAAGGCAAAGTGGCAAGCTGCAGAATATTTCAGAAAGGATTGGATGAGACTAGTAAAAAAAAAGTTCAATGTCACTTTATTACATTTAGATTTAAATAAAATTTGATTTTTGTTATAAAAAGTCTGCTAAAGAATGAAAATATTTTTATATATTTGTGTTTCATTTAAAATAAATTTACTGTGCTTTGTTTCTTTGTTTTTACTCTTTTTATTGGGTTGTGCGCTGTCCAATCATATGGCTCATAACATGGGCAGCTGTATAAGTTAAACAAACATATAATTCTAAACTCAGAACACTTACCTGAAACAGTCTAAAACTGAAATAAATCCAGAATAAAATTACATATCTTTATAAGAGATGTAAAGATAAAGTAACAATGGAATTTTACAGAGATTATAAGAATTGTGCATGAGTAATCAATCTTTGAAGATCAAACAGGGTTTAGGGTTGAGATGATTTGATACGTGACAAATGAAATTTGGGCTGAACAAGAAGTTTGGGGTTAATATAGGATTTGAGGAGAACATTAAAAAAATAACAATGGAAATTCTTATTTTGCTGTTAACTACCATAATGTTAAATAAACTGTAACCTCAAGGATTTATTCTCATTATCTAAAGAGTTAATATTATATGAGACCAATAAGAGTTATTTAGTGTTTTTTACACAAACTGTTTTTCTAAATTATAGTTACATGCTATGCACAAGAATGATATTGCAATAATATAATTTAACTAGTTATTTAATTATGTTAATTGTGTAATTTAAATACTGTTCAGCATGAAACCCTTATTCTAATTAAGAATCTCTGTACCTTATTTCCTACCAAATTTTCATTTTGTATTATCCCCAGAAACTCATCTATAAAAGCACAAGGCTATGACACTCACCAATATGAAGCAAAGCTGTTTAAAGTGTCAATAGCTAAAATAACTAAAGTTAATGCAGCATATCTGAAATAGCTTATAATCATGCTTGCACGTTTGACATTGTTTTGAAATAATTTAATTAAATGGATTTCAATATCAGCTCTAGATATTTGCATTCATTTTTATTTGCAGGCAAAACAAAACAAATAAAATAACTTTTGTAATATTGTATGGATGATGTTTGTTGAAAAGAAGCAGAAAATACGAATCTATGCATAGCTACTTACATTCACTTGAACAGCCTTTCCCACAATTGTGGCTTCCAAATATGTTTGCAATGCAGGTTGTTGCCTGGGGCATCTATAACAAATTGCACTGATGCCAAAATGACAAAAAGCAAGTAGTGATTTCATCACTAGGCAGTGATGAAATTATTGTGTAGATGCTGAAACTAAGATTTATTGACCACATTTCTCAGAAATTTTTATCTTGAACATCCCAATTTAATTATTTGTTCACTTGTTTAACTAGGCATATATGATAAACCATGTGTGACTCAAAACCTCCAAGGAGTTACTTACTGATCTCCAATAATATACGGATGGAAATATTTTAATTACATCTTTTTGCTGGGGCAAGAAAGAGAACCAGGAAGAAACATTCAAGTTATCATGTGTTGATATATATATGTGCATTCTGTGTTTGAATATATTCTGTGTTTCTATGCTTTGAGTGATTGTACCAATGGAGGCTCATTCAATTTCACTGCACACATGTGCATTGACAATAAAGATTTGAATTGAATTGTGAACTTAATCAGAGTTCAAACTATTCTTTATTAAATTTCATTTAGGTTTTTTTCTCTTTATATTAGGTTTCTATAAGATTTAACCAGGCTGTGGGCCAGCAAAATGATTCTAATGGTCTCACAGCAAAACAGTGGGTGTTGCATTTCCAATAAGTCTATAACCCTAAGGGATGAATTACAGAAAAGATAATTGAACTTAGACATGGTATTTCCTAGGGAGAGTCTGAGGAAGGTCATTTACTCACATTGCTAAAGAAGTAGTTGACTCTGGCATGTTATAATATTGTTTGATATGTAAATTATGGGTGATGGGATGCAAAGAATGCATCTTCCATGGAGATGCAAAGGATAAAGGCACCCATTTACCAAGTCCCATCTACTATATTCTCTACTTGTTGCATTTGCCTCTCTGGGTCATAAATTAATTATTCATAGCATCTTTATGATACTTTTAAAACCCTCCCCTTTAATTATACAATCTTTATTTCCCTCACCCTTTGGGGTTCCTGGATTCTTTGGCTGGGATCCCAGTGATCACTGTGTTTTGCATACTAATAAAGTAAACGTGTTGCAAATCTCCAAAGGCATTTGTTCCTTTTTAAATGTGGGCATTTCTTCCCTCCACAACCAAACCATGTTCTCTAGGTTCCTGAAATGATGGTGAAATGGTCAATTTGATTATTAGATAGAGATCTCTTCATCTGGAATATTTGTTTATCTAATATAGTTTTCTTGTTAAATAAGGATGAGAAAACTTATAACTACTCGTAGACCCATTATGTAAGAAAATTAATCAGAGTTTATTTTATTTTTTTATTATTTTATTTTATTATTATTTTATTTTATTTTTCAACATTCACTCAGGGTGGATTTTTTTATGTTCAACTGTTAGACTTATTTGATATTTGGGTATTTTTTTCCCTTTCCTGTATACAATATTTTTCTTTTTTTGCTGTTAGTGTTGGATGTTTGTTTTTCTGGGTTTTATTCTTGCTGACAATACATAATAAATATAAATAACAGAAATGATGGTGAAGCAGAAATTGTCCGCATCATTCTTTCCCTGGGCCCAGCAAACTGTAACACAGACCAGGAGTATTGCCCAGTCCAAAAGAATGCTAGCATACAACACCAAAAGACTGCCAGGCACAGGAGCATGCAACTAAGTTGAGACACGTCTGCATCTGGCACGGTTAATAAGGAAAATTCTATTTAAAGAGACCTAATCAAGAACAGATATGAATGGTTAAGGATAAAAGTTGCTGATATTTAGAGAAGAATCTGGTTTCCCTGCACCCTTGTCTTTGAATTTCTATTTGTAAAGCTCTCTCTCAGAATTTGATTTGATCTCTTGTTGGACTTCTTTCACTTTTGCCAATTCCTTTGGTTGTGTCTTTTGGTACATCTCTTTATTCCTGTGTGAAAGTTGGACTGGATTTAAAATGTCACAAACCACCTTACAATTTAGTTATAATTTAACTAGATAAGAACTGTTCCTGAGGGCAGACAATATGTTTGGCCATTAACAACCTAGTATAGGAATAGGTCGTGAAAAAAAAAAAGATAAAGAGGTTTTCTTTTTCAAATAAATAAACCCCCAACTGGGGAAAAGAGACCCCTTTATAATAAAAAGTGATGTTAGCTGCGCATCCATCAAATTTATACAGATTCTCAGAAATAGAAGTTTTATGTCCCCCTCCACCCCCCATTTCATCCTGCACAGCTTCCAAAACATAGAATTTGGGGAACGTTTTTTATTAATATGTCATAGAATATTCAGTTTCTTGGTAGTAATTGAATGCATGCATTTGAACTGTTATTTGGCTAAGAACTGTAGCAAGTAATGGGAGCTTACCTGTTCTTGTGGTGCTAAGGTCTTGAACCTGGACTGTCTTTAATCACTAAGCTTTTAACAGACTTCTTAATTTAATTTTTAAAAGATTTTTTTTTTAATTAGCACTGGCAGTGATCACAAAGAAAAAAAAAGCTTGGAAGCTTCTTTCAGGACACAGTTGGCCTGCTTTTTGCACTTCTTTCTTACCTAAACTGTGCTGCTTCACAGCCATGTGCAGGCTGCTTATAAACCAAATTTATGAGATTTTATTTGAAAAGTCTCATCTCACAACATAATGGGAAAATAGGGGCAAAGGGCTATTATATTTCAACTCATCCCTATGGAATGAGCTTCCCCCTGAGATTCGGACTATTACCAACCTCCGAGCCTTCCGACGTGCATTAAAAACTTACCTCTTCCAGCAAGCTGGTCTGGCTTGATGCCCCTGGGTTATTTTAATTGGTGGGATTTTTAATAGTTAAAATTAAATTTTTATAAATTGGGTAAATTTTAAATTAAATTTTTAAGTACTATTTTAAATTTACAGCTTATATAATTATTTTAAATTGTTTTTTAATTGTATTTCTTGTATTTTTTTACTTGCTGTGCACCACCCCGAGTCCCTTGGGAGATGGGGCGGTATAAAAATTTAATAAATAAATAAAAATAAATAAATAAAACTGAAAAAAAATCCAGAGTGGCTATTAGATGGCAATGAGAAATTGACTACTGTCATTTTGTGAGGCCATGTAGGGGTCTATCTAGATTTTTGCAGCTTTATGGCAAAGGAAGCAGAAATAGTTGACAAAAGATGAATCCACCAGAAAGTGGAAGAAGATGGAGGGCAAATGTTTAAGAGCATGGACAATATAGCAGAGTTTTGACATGGTTAAAGAGTAACATACTATTTATTTATTTATTTTCACAAACTTTTGTTTCAGTAAGGTCAGAAAACTCATACAGAAGCAAACTTCTGAACCCCAAGAAAACTCTTGAGTCAACATTTCTGTAGACATTGCTGCTAAACCATAGAAATATTTAACCTTTCTGCCATGAAACTATACCTGAAAATTGATTTTTTACTATTAGAGCAGTATTTCCTATAGCATACTTTTCCTTTCAGTTCAGCCTAACAGCTGACTTATGCCTGCATTGAGATCCTACATAATGCTGAAAAAAATAAGTCAGCATATTTCAGAAATTAAGAGCCATAGATAACGCAAACCAAATTGTTGTGAGACAGCATGGTTTTTCATAATACACTGATTGCAATCACTGATCCTTTCAAATTCCTTACATATAGCATAACTTGTCAACACGACACACTATAATTTATTTACTTAAAATATGTATAGCTGCCCACATTTCAGCCAACTCTGGCCAGCTCCCAATCAAAGATTAAAAGACATATAAAATCATTTTATAAACTGTAAAACAACCCATTAAAATATAAAACATCAAAAACATCAAACCCTGGTGCCAATCCATGCTAATGTGCCACATCTATTTTCTCCCAATGCAAGGACTTTAAATCCTTACGGAAAGCTAAAATAGTTGAAGCTTTCCGAACTTCAGGAGGCAAGATGTTTCATAGGGAATGGTTTCTTATGGAAAAGGCATGCTTCCTAGTTTCCATTTAGAAGGCAATATTTGATAGAAGAAAGCAGGAATGTGCCCACAATTTACATTTTCTTTGTGTGATAGAATGGCCTTCTACACAACAGCCACATTCTTATAAAGCTGTATTCATGCAATCATGAACATCAGCCTCATCCACTTTGTTTTTAATTTTTCCTTATTGAGTGGGAAGATTGAAGAGAAACCTTTTCAGTAAGTATTTTGGAAATTTTTTTCCACTGAGACCCTCTTCTCTGTGAATGTCTGTGACCTGTTGCCTTTCCATATACATTTTCTTGATCTGCATAATAGAATTTAAGATACTCTAGAAATTAGCCCTACATTGGCTAAGCCGATTTTTGTTCCCAAACTCTTTTATCACAATGTCATTCTGACCATTGTGTAAAATGTAGATTACTAAAAATTATTATATCATCCTTATAATTACAGTTACTACTTAGCAGGAAATACTTGGGAAGATCTAATGTATTATCTAGCTTCTGGAAAAGAACCATTCAGCTTTATATAAGATGCCCTGACTTCTTATCAGCTAGCTATGAAATACTCTTTGACAATGATCATATGATAATTTAATCTTCCAAAGGAATACCAGTCTTTTTACTAAAATTAAAGTCATCACTGTTACACTGATTAAACTCAGCTGAACTCAATATAGCTCTTTCCAAATCTATTCTAGTTTCCTTTGGCAGACTGCTCAATTGTTATTTGGGCTCTGTAACTGCATCTGCAGAGTGAGA
>JANHFJ010005226.1:213261-224360 GCA_032468195.1 Cerberus rynchops
TACACATTTCACTGCATTTCGTACCATGTATGACTGTGCATGTGATGAATAAAAGTTGATTTGATTTGATTTGATTTAGAAGTTATAACTGATGTTTTTTCATTCTATTTGTAATAATATTTTTCTAATAATAAAATTATAAATATTCATCCTCTTGTTAGTTTCCACAGTTAGCATACAGTTCAATAAAGTTCTAACACAAACCCAGTGAGTTTTTCAAAACAATATGTGACATAAATTGTCTTTAACGTGGAGCCATTAAAACTCAGGGTCACATCATAAAGACCTGCTCCATTTCTAGATCCATTGAGACTCTTTCAATTTCTACCTCTGAAAGATTTCATAAATATATTTTACTTAAAAACAAACATATAAGACTAAAAGGTCCAGAAATGTTAGGCCTCCCTACCCCAAGGCATCACAACATCACTAACTATTGTGGCCTTAAGAGTCAAAGATGTTTTTTATCTTGTAACATTTGACATAAAGCAAGTTTCTAAACATTGTCATTGTGTAGGTACTTAACTAGTAAATATGATTGGGATTATTGCTTAAATAAATAGATTAGAGATAACTATTTGAGTAGCTATTACATCAGCTTATGTTTCTTTCTGGTTCCAAAGGTTCAGAAGATGCCACAATATAATTAGAACTACCAGATCCAGGCTAGGAAAATCCAGATAACTACTAAATGGTCCCAAATGAAGTTTTCTGTATCTCTTAATTGCCTTCTAATGATGATCTGTTGGAACTTGTGAGGCTTTGGATCCAGAAAAAATATTCATGGATAATGACTAATGGATAATATGAGGTCCTACATACTTTTACAACTTACTTTTTTTTAACTGCTGGCTGCAACTGGTAGCTGTTGGTATTTAACTGTTGGCATTTAACAGATTTTCCATCAATGACCATCAATATCTTTAAAAAGAACACAGATACTCTGCAAGTATAAATTTATAGAAAATAGGACATTGTATTGACTTTAGGTCACTTTATTTTTCTTAAGCTGTTGTCCAGACATCCAAACCATTGTAATGGTTTGTGGGAAAGATTACAAACAGGGAGACAGGGAGAAGAGATGCTGCCTAGGGAATTGTTAGATAAGAAGCAGCACAGCCTGCAGTTGCTGGCTGGAGCAAGAGTCTCAGAAGGCATCCTCCAAACGTTCTTGGATGGTAAAAATGAGTGTGGGAGACTCCTACTGTCAGACAAATTTATGGATGTAGCTTTACAATTAAATAGAAATAATTTATATGGCTATGTTTCCTGTCTGCCATAGTGGTACCTTGATTCCTGTCTACATTAAACCATATTTATTTAGTTCATAGTTAAAACTGGAAACATTCTGCACAATAAAACTAAATAACAATAACTGAAAATGAAAATAAAGTCCCATCATCTTATAGCTGTGATGGGCAAGAAGAAAAGAAAGGGGGAGCTTTGTGCACATAACAATGTTTTTCATTATGTCCAAGTTGGATATTCTTCTTGTTGACCTATGGACAGTCTTTTTATGAAATATTGTACTAGTAAGGATCCAGAATGACTAAGATGTGCTTTAGATACAAGTATCAAGAATACATGGTATTTAATGTAATTAGTTATCTTTTTTTTTAAAAAAATCCACCTTTTTGTCTTCCAAAATACATGGGTCATTCTCCATCTTTAGACAAAACAATTGCAAAAATGTTGATCTAGCGATTAAATCCCTCATCTTCTACTATTGCTGTTGCATTTATTCATCTGGGTATCACTCACATGTATGGATTTCATGAATTATTGCTAAGGGAGTTTCTTGATATAATTCCTATTCCCTGGTCCTTCCACATATTATTTACTCAAGAAATTAGATCCTGACTTATTTTACAGAAGCAAGCATAGAAAGTTTTTTGTTTAACCTCCTGGGGTTGGCTTATGAGAAAACAAGTTACTGGTTTTCTCAATAGCAAAATGAAGCCTTCAAGCATGGCAAGTCACAAATTAAAGGAACTTTAACCAAGCTTCATGTCATATTCTTTCTCTGTTACTGTTCATTGAAACAACCTGATCTCATCATAGATACCAGATAGGATAACAAAAATGTTGGTGTGTATTTTTCTTCGTGGATAGAAAGATCACAACATGTTCATGGCTCTCATCCAGATATGTAATGAGATTACAAGGCAGCTGTTCATGTTTTCCAAATCTGTCCCCAATGATCCAATTTTGTGACTGGCTCTTTTCTCATAGTCCTGTTTTTGCAAAGCCACTTCCCATTTTGATACATTCTCATGTTCAGTCTTGTGTTACTCCCATCCAATTCTTAATTGCTTCCATTTTTCAAAACTAAGTCACACACTTCATTATTTACAATAAAGCAGAGCTGCATAACTTTTTCAGACTGAAGGCTGCACTTGGATTTCCTGGCCTCTGGGATGCCATTCATTATAAAAAGTAATGAGTGGGACCAAGATTAAGATTAACTTTGATTTGATTTATATTTAAATTAAATTAAACTTTAATGGCACTAATACCATTAGTCTCTAGTCATGCATTTACCCCTTTTCTTTCCATTAAAAATTACTTTGGGAACCACATTTGGTAATTCAAGGATGTCTTGGGGTTTTCAGGTTGTGCAACTCTGCAGTAAAGAAAAATTTAGAAAGATAAAAAATTGTTAGTTTTGTCTTGTCCTATCTTTTGCAGCAGTAAAAAGGGCCTTTTTATTTCTAATACTCTCTTTTATCACATGACGAGTTAGGATAGTGGCAGTAAGACATTTCTCTCTTCTATCAGGGAGATGAAATCAGTAATTACTAGCCTCGGTTTCTACTTCAAGCATTAAAAAGAATCCCCCAGCATCTTGCCCTCATTAATGACAAGTCTCATTCTTGACTCTCAATTTAGAAGATCCAAAAAGACCCACTGTGAATATTTCCCAAGCACTTTTTTAAGGACATTCATACCATTAAGTAGAACAAAATAATTGACCAAAATACCAGTGGTACATCCTGAGTAGTTCAATTTAGTGAAGAGATCTTGGAATTCAGAGTTCTGGGTGTTATATTTTCTACGCTTGCTTTCTAAATTTGTTCACCATGCTTCCATCAGACACCCCTGATCAGCCTTGTCCACTGGCTTCCCATAATTTTCTTTGTCTTCTCTCTGTTCTTTTCCCTTTTTCAGTTTTCTCTTGATTACCCACATCCTTTCCTCTAAAATTATTTCCTGCATTTATAGTGCTATGAGCAATTTTCAATTTGTTTGTGGATGTCATCCATGAGAAGAAAAAGTATTACCTGTCAGATATACTGACCAGAGCAGAAAAAAATATTTTGACATTTGGGAGTAGAAGACTGCTGACACTTTGAATAGAAAGTATAGGTAAAGAAATGATCATTTCAGGTAGCTGCATGAAACAGAAAATCTCTAGTGAAATGCAATTGTTCTTTATTGTTAAGCAAAGAAGATGTCATTCCAACTGAAGTAAAACTTCTGAAATTTATAAGGTAATTCTACATGCAAACATTTTTTTTCTCTAGTGTGGAACACTCTATTTCTTGTGAAGAAAATACAGCTGAAACTGCAATATATCATCACCCAAAAAAGAACAAATTTAAGTATAATATTCATGGACTAATGTCTATGTCTAGTATCTAAATTTAGGAGCACATTTTTCCTGCTCATCAGTGCCTAGAGCACACAAAAAATTGTGGAATGCCTCTTCTTCCACTTTCTTTTAGAACTTTGAAGCTCTCTAAAAATGTCAAAATCCAATTTTATTAGATAAGATTATTAAATCATAACGTCTCAGAGTACCCAGAATGAAACCACTGTTTTCTTTTCGTCTAGTAATATAAATAGCATGCATTTTCCCCAGTAGTTTTCACAAATAAAACTAACAATACTATAGTTTTTATGTCTGTGACACAACTACATATAGAAGTTTTATTGCACTCCAGAAAATAGGTACATCGTTTTATTGCTTTCTGTGTGGTCTACATCATCTCACAGAAAATAGTTTCAGCTCTGTCATTCTTCTTTCTAAGATTACTTTTCTGTTAACAGAAGTATCAGTGTGAGTCTCTCAAAGAATACTTCTTAAGACAGGCAATTCCTTCAGGTTCAGTGTTTCAGCAGGAGCTAGGATAAGCAAAGAAAGCAAAAGTAGGCAACATAGTTCATAGTTCATCTTTCTTGTCCTGATTATTCAAGAGATGAAGCAAATGAGTTCTGCATATAGGCTAGGAATGCTGCTGAGTGGTAGCTGGATCTGAAACATATATTACTCTCTACTGAAAATTTCCAAGATACCAGTGATTTCCTTAGCATCCTTGCCTTAAGGGGCAGAGGGGTGATGAAATCTTACTTTCATTTTGAACTCATAAATCTTCTGTTCTAAGTGTCAGAAGCATCCTGTGTCCTCTTCGTATAGGTATTGAATCTTGAGTAAGTGTGTGACCTAAGTTATTTGATTCTTGCAAGCAAGAAACAAGAAAACAGTATGCTGATGCATCAAGGCATCCAGTAAAAAATTAGAATTTTCATTGAACTCAGTGAAACTTGTTTCTAAGTTATGCACATGATTGCACTACACAGGGCATGTGAAACACATAAATTCAATTAAGGTAAAACTCTAAAAAAAAAATGCCAGCATAATTTCCATTATATAATCATATTCCATAAAGCAGGAAGAAACTGCCAGCAGATCTTGCCATTATTTCTGTTCATAGATTTCAAAATATTTTTATAGAACAACATAAACCTGTGGAAATAAATGTCTCAGTTCATAGGGAATACCACATTGTACTCAATAAAGTGTGCCAGCCCACGTCTAATGGTTTAAAAAAAATATTAAAGAAAAAAATAAAACCTACACAGATGATCACACTACCCATAATATTTAATGAGTCATAAAGTTTAACCTAAAAAAAGGGCTTGTCCAATTTAAGCTTGGGAATGCTCACTAGATGACTTTATGGCTGGCTGTCTTATTTTTATCCACATTCCATGGAGAAAGAAAATAAAATTGACTCTTTAATGACTCACATTGTGTCTAATTTTAAACAGCTGGTAGCAAATGCTTCTGCTTTATTCAACAATTGCCACAAAAATTACTCATCTCTAGAATGTCTGAGAAAACCAGTCAATACACTTTACACCAATGTACTAATTTCTGTACCATTTAGAAATAAAGTAAATACATTTTAAAAAAAAAAATTCCACCAGAACACTGGTTTGGTTGAAGCCACAGCATTCTTCCTTTTGAATTCATTCCAGGTGCACAGTCAGACTATTATTGCCATCCATGGTACTTGAACTTGAAAAAAGTAAAGCTTGCATAAAAGTTGTTATTTTAATGGCAGAACTCTAGTCTACTACAGTAATGAGGTCATTAATAGGACTGACCTTATGGCTTAATGAAGAATATGTTTAGAAAAGTAATGGAGGGTTTTCCTGGCATTTTCTACCATTTAACGGATATTACCATCTTGTGCAAAAAACAACTATCAGTTTTGCTCTTTGATATTTAGTGGAACAGACAAGTATAGGCAGGAGTTATGAATGTGGGATAAGTTGTCTGCCAAGTTGCCTGATTTAGGAGTTGGATTGCAGAACTACTCTGAACTTGCAACCTGTGAGCAATTAAGCCCTTACCAAAAAGAGCCCAATTGGTGGATCACAGGGATAGAAGAAGGGCACAGGATAAAGCAGGAAGAAACAACTGATAATAACCAAGAACCTCCATTGAGTACAAAGGAACAGTACTAGCAGTGGGTTTATACCTTGAAATAGACAAAATACAATGGACAAAATGATGCTGCCATACACAAATAGGGAAATAAAAAAAAATAGATGAAACCACTTGCTTGCAACAATAGCAAAAATATATAATACATTCATTGATGACAGAACTAGTAACATGCACCTAGCTGAACCAGCTTTCTTTCCTGAATTTAAATCATCCTTCTGGGAAATATAAGTCTATCTCAAGCTGTGCTGAAAGAATAGGTCTAGTACTCAAAAAAGCTGATGATCTGGGTATATAAAGAGTTTACATAAAACTTGGCAAGCACTTTGGAAAGTTCTGTTCAGGGACTGCACAAGCAGATGCTTCTGCAAAAGCCAGTGTCTAATCTCTCCTGCAATCCAAAGCCAAAATGGACATCAAGGGAGTGGTGACAACTAGAAATTAGGGACATGTGTACAGCATCTTAAAATGACCAATAGGAGCTGGGCAGAACACAGTCTCTAACTACACCATCAAACACATAATCAATGATGGATGCTAGATTATTCCACCAGCAAACTGTTTCTAACTGAAAGAGCTAGAAATAATTTTAAGTGGCCTCTGCTCTGGGTTGAGGATAAGAGCAATGCACTGTGATAAGTATATGTCATATAAAAATGATTACGAGGGCATATTTATGCTGCAGTGAAGGGGAAAGGAGGATGAATCCTAACTCTTCTGGAATGGACATTAATCTTCACAGCTTTTTTTTTAGTGATCTGGGAATGATAAGAAGTTTGCCTATAAATAGAAATCACAGTCCTTGGTAGATTTCAACTCCCAGCACTGTCAGCCTTGGCTTTGCTAGTTAGATTTTATGATACTTGCAATTAAGTATAACCAGGAAGGCTGCCATTGTCAATTTCTGGTTCAGAATTTAAGCTTTTGCTTTTTATTTATCTATTGTCATCTATTAACTATATTTTTCTAGAAGTGTAGTCAAGATATACAAAATTCCCCTTACTTACATACTTTGAGCAAACCTGAAACATTTGTATTATTTTGAAAGAAAATAATTGAAGAGAAAATAATGTTTCTTTCAGATAAAGACAAAAACATAAAAATAAAAACTGAGCTGCTCAAATCAACTGATAGATTCAGAAAAAATGTAAATAAGTAGCACAGGAAAGTTAGTATAAAGGATAATATAAAGTTAACTACCCTACTATAATTAGAATATTCATTCTAGAATATTCACACTAGAATTAGTAAAAATTCATCCAAGAAGAGATAAAAATGGACTGATTGGAATAGGCCATATGAATAATCAACAGATTCTTCCTCATATATTTCCCTTAGGTTGTTACATTGGAAGAAAAAAGTTGGCATTAGACACAGTTCCAAAGCAAAAGCCATTGTGTGCTGTTTCAATCCAGAGGTGGGATTCAACTATTTCACACCTATTTGCTAGAACCAGTTATTAACTTTCTAAGCAGTTCAAAGAACTGCTTGTTCAGCTGGTCATTACAGCAGAGAACTGGTTGTTAAATTATTTGAATCCCACCACTGTTTCAATCTCTTCTTCATGTTCAATAACCATGTTAGTGCAGGACTCCTGAATAAGACTTATGCACGGGTGGAATCTGACCGGTTTTTGCTACTGGTTCGGTGCACGTGCATGCGCCAAATGTGCTGCAGCGCGGCTCTTTAAACTGCTTTTTTGAGGCACCAGAAGCAGCGGGGATCATCACGAAGGCTTGTAGATGCTCCAAACAGCTGATTCAGGTAAGTAAGGAAAAAAAAAACAAAGCTTGTAAAAGGAAGGATAAGGGCAGGGGCGGGTGGATGGGGCCAATTTCAAATCTCTACTACCGGTTTGGGCGATGTGATGCAATCTGGCTGAATTTCACCACTGGACTTATGGTTTTATAAATGTTAATGAATGTTTGCAAGAACAGCTTTTATTATCAGATATGCATTCAATAAGAGTGAGCTTCCAGCTGGTTCAGTGCCAATGAACATGAAATATACTCATTCATTTATTATGTTACAAATATATTTTCTATATTGATTCCCTAACAACCTAATCACTTACAGTATTATATACATATCCCAAAAGTGCTTTTTCAAGAGGCAACTGGGCTTACTATTCTTTCTTTGAAAACGTTTTGCTTCTCCTCCCAGAAGCTCCTTCAGTTCATCCCAAAACTTCTTTAGCTTCTTAGATGAGAAGCAAAATATCTTTTTTTAAAAAAAAAAAACAGAAAATCCATTTTTTTTCTCTTGAAAAAGCACCTTTGGGTCAACCATGAACTGGATGACTGATAATTTCCGTAAGACATATTATACAAATTACAGAAAATGTCTGTAAGCCTGGAACTTTCTTGCAGGCTTGATTTACAAAAGTCAATAAGACCTATATGGATAAAGGCAGAACTAATCCTTTCATAAAAACAGATCAGGTCTTAGTTTATATTATTGATGTTGGTGAACCTCATGACAACATTCCTTTCCATCTCAAGACAGTTGGTAATGTTTTCTCTTTGTTTCTAACTTTCCAATCTATTACCAATATACAGTGTGAATAGATTAAAGGCAAGCAATATCTGACAAAATCTAAAGACCAAGCTATAATTTATGCTAATTGGGTGAAGGAAACTAGTATGTTAGGCTTTTAAAATCTAAAAAGTATGTGCAGGGAGGATGAGAAGAATGGAAACCATTGTATAAGAGGGAGGAGTCTTTCTTCTCTCTTGTGCCACAAACCACATAAAATATCCTTATTTTACAGCTGTCATTTCAAACAAAAGAACTCTATTTGTTCTAATATTATGACATAAATTTATCTCCATCCATTTACTTGTGATCGTGTCTATTTTACTCATCTCATTAGTGTTCTCAGATTATCCTAAAGTGAAAAGCTCCAAAGGTAGTAACTTTCTTTGTAGAACATTGGCTTAACCCACGAGTGTCAAACTTGCTGTGTCATATTGCAATCATGTGACGCTTCATGATGTTTACCCCATTTGCAGAGCTGGGGTGGGTGTGGCCTGCATGTGATGCATCTGGCCTGCCGGCCACCAGTTTCACACCCCTGGCTTACCCCCTTGCCATTTTTACTTGTCCCCTTTTAATGTTCATTGGAGAAATAAGTTTTCTTCACAATGAATTGAATAAGTGTTTAAAAACATATAACAAACACTTAAGAACTAAATTGGTTAGAGTTAGAGTGCATCCCCACAGAGTGCTAAAAGATGAGATGGCAGTTGTAATATGTGATGGAAACTCTATGGTTTTGTACATCAATCAATTCAATAGGTGCATATAAAGAGGTGGGACTTTAGTTGCATAGTTGTGCCCATTATTTGGCCTTTGTACCATTTCTGCTGCACCAGTCTGGGTAGATAAGTAAATGGAGAACCTATAATCTGAAGACCCATTAGATTTTTCACCATTCCTTCAATGTTCTAGAATGCAATTCATCTAATCCTCAGGATTTGAATTTATTCAAAATAAATATTTCCTCTATTTGTTAGTCTGAAGCTTATGCCCCAGACTGGTTTCCTGGATGAGACACAATACTTATTTTGGTAGAAATGTTTGTAATAAAATAGAAATGGAGTTGTTCTGCCTTCTGTCTGTAAATTGTTAACGTTTTACCATCCGAGGAGCTGGTACATTGGTATTCTATTTTACTTTTATCCTGAACAACCATCCAGACTCACTGGGAGCCAGACAGCATATAAATTTAATTAACCATCATCTAAGGAAGCCCTTCTTGTTAATCTTAACGTCCTCCACCAATCTCAGCTCATTCTGAGCCTTTGCTTTCCTGGCATTAGTGATACAATTTTGTGCTACAGAACCTGACTGAACATTTGCATTGTGATCTAGTCCTCTTATATATTCTCAGAACTTCAATAAATACCTTCTTCTTTAATAACTCCCCTCATCTTGAATTTCTTTTTCCATTAGTTTCTTCTGCCATAGAAACCTAGTTAACTACTTCACTGAGTCTAATGAAATCTGCTTCTTTGAGAACCAAGTGATATGTTTTCCTATAGTCAGTTTTAGTTGAATTTAAAATAAAGAATTTCACTATGCGGCAACTTTTCCCTGCTACTTCCACTTCATTTACTTAATCTTCCCTAACAGTTTGTCTGAAGTCAAGGAGAGATGATGCTGTTATCCCTTTCTCATATTTTGAACAATCAAGAGATAAGGTTCAAGCATAGCAGTTTGCTGTCCATCAAAATTTTTCTGCTTTTTATAATTTGCTTTTGGAAGACAGCATTCATATCTTCCTTCAGAGATATCTGAAAGAACTGAGGACAGATTAGTTACAGAGATAACAAGTAAATCAAGATATTTTTAATTACAATTACTGGTGAATATATGGATGTCTCCTTATAATTTTCTTGACTTGATCCCTACATGTCTTCTGGGGTTTTTGTTTTCTTTTCAAGTAAGAATGGCTAGGTGCTTCCATCTATAGCAGGGGTATCAAACTCAATTTCATTGAGGGATGCATCAGGGTTGTGTTTGATCTCAGGGGCCAGGGTGGGCATGGCCAGGGTGGGCAGGGCCAGCTCAAAGTCACTAGTGTCGGGGGCACCTGTGGTGGCCTGAGTGCTCTATCAGTGAAAACGGGCTCCTGAGCTCCTTTTTTGGCTGCAATGGCCTCCTGCAACCCTCTGCCAGAGAAAACAGAGCTTGGAGGGGCACATGCAGTCTACCAAACTCCATTTTCACTGGCAGAAGACCTTTGGGCCGGTCCTTTGCTTTTCCAGATTGGCTCCATGGACCAGATCTAAGCACCCTGTGGGCCGGATTTGGCCCCCAAGCCTTGAGTTTGACACCCCTGATCTAAAGGGCATATACCACACTACATTTCCAACAAAATCTACAGGTAAAGGAGGATGTGATAAAAAATACAGATTTGTGACAAAATATAGGTTCATGAAAGAAAGAGCAGCAGATTCAATGAGTCCCTCTCCCCCCCCCCTTCTCTTGATTACATACAACAAAGTGGAGCTGCTACATCTGCCATCTTGACTTCTATTACCATTCTCTGTAGGTCTTCTTCTTTGCATTTAAATAGAGCTCAGTGCAAGAATAGCAGTGCTGTTTAAAATATACATTTAAAAACTATGCATTTGTTCTGCTTGGTGTAGTTAAATCCAATTAACGCATAACCTTTCTCCTGAAAGTAATTTTTGTTTTTGTGCATCATCTAGAAAGTTTCAAGATTCTCTGCCACTAAATATGGGCACTGATTACCTCCACTGTTTTTGAAGAAGTTGAAAGGCTTTGATCCAGCAAAAAAGAAAAAAAAAGAACCCACTTATATTTATTCAACTTGGGCCATGTTTCTTTCCATTTCACT
>JANHFJ010005229.1:36880-54464 GCA_032468195.1 Cerberus rynchops
TGGCTGCATAAGCATTTCACTGCATATTGTACCATGTATGATTGTGCATGTGACAAATAAAATTTGAATTTGATTTGAATTAATCAAGTGGATAGGACAGAATGACCTGAAATAATGCTATCATTCATGCTTGGCGGTACTTTTTATTTAAGAGAGCGATTGGTAGAGTAATTGCATTTTAATACTGTATTACATGATAGAGATTGAGATGATTTTTGGATGAAGAGATATAGGAATAAATAGTTAAGAAAACTGGTGATAGCTAAAGCATTTGTGAAGGTAGAAACCTGATTTTGGTAGAAAGTCTTTGAAGATCTGAAGGAATGGTGGAAGTCCATTCAAAAAGGACCTTCTACCCAAGGAAAATAATCTATTTTATTTCCACTTCTGACTTAGTGGACTAAACCAAGGATTCCCAGAGACTATGATCTTTTCTGGCCATCTGCAATAAGACTTTCATCAGCAATGTTTTTATTTTCTACTGGTGTCAGGAGGCTAGTCTGGATGTGACAAAACAGACTGAAAATGAGCTCAAGTGAAATTAACTCATTGTTTGTTCACTAAGATCCTTGGTCAGCAGCAGTATTATTTGTTGAGGACTGGGGGATTTACTACATCTGCAGCACATAGAAGTCCTCCTGGATTCCTGATTGATAGATGGGTACCTACTGATAGATGAATATCTGAAGGCTATAGCCTAAATGTTTTTCTTTAGTTTTAACTGAAGCACCAGTTGTGACACTACCTGAAGCACAAAGATCTCACAATTTTTCATGCCTGCATTATTTCAGGTCTGATTATTACAATGCACTATATTGGTTCTGCCTTTGAAAAAACCCTCAAAAGTAAAATTGATTAAAAAATGTGCTAGCCCATTCACCAACAGGTATTACGCCAGGTGCACATATCTTCAGTGCTTTGAACCGAACAAAATCAATCAGTTTCTAAATGCAATTCAAAGGGTTGATTTTGCCTTATAAAGCTATATATGGTGCCTATATATAGTGCCTATATATCGGAAAGACCAATTTGTCTAATTATAATTGGCCCATTTACTGTATTCATCATGGAAATAGCTTCTAGTTGCACCATATTTTCAAGAAATGAAGAAAGCCATAATTTTTCTGTCACGAACTGTGCTTTATGGAACAGTTTTCACCTTAGATTCTAATTACATGTTGGAAGTTAATTAAAAAGAAGCTTTTCAGAGAACATTAAGTCATTAATGTACTGTTTCCTTCTTTACTATTTTTAATTTGTAATGCATTAAATAAATAGTCATAATTCTATGAGAGTCATTACTATTTGATTATACTTATTTTTATTGGTTATTAAGTTCATTGTGGGCGTTTTAATTGGATTTGTTGATTTTTATTTACTCTGAATATTTTAATTTTTAATTAGTATCGTAAACCTCCAAGAATTCTTAGCAGATTTTGCAGTATGCAAATAGAGAAGCAACTTCCAAGAGGTCATGGCTAGAGCAAGCAAACAAGAAATATTAGGACATCAAGTATAATGTGATCAGCAACACTGAAGTCAGTCAGATGATAATCCTGATTGGCACATATGGCTAGAAAGCTATAATATATACAAAAGACCCCACAGAAAGATGGTTGCACTATATGTAAAAAAAAATATCTTGGCAAAAAAATTCAAAAACCAGAGAAGGAAAATAATATTGAATGTATTTGGCTAATAATAAAAAGAGGGAACACCAAAGTTGGACTGTAGGTGAGTTTATTATAGATCACCTGACCTGGCAAAAAAGTATGGAAGAGGAGTTTCTTTGTCAGATGATCAGTCTTTTGAAAAGTGCCTGATACTGAAAAAGGGTTATTTCAATCATGTTGACATCTACTGGTAATCTACCTCTGCCAAAAGTCAGAAAATCAACAAATTCTTTCTTACAGACAACAGATGAGTCTGCTGTCATAAATAAAATCTTCACCAATAGAAAGAAATTGGTTGAAAAAAATGAAGCTGACTGGTAAACTGGAAAAAAGCAATCATGATATTCTTGGATATGTCACATCTAAATAAGAACTTGGGAAGAATCAGACCTCCAGAAGGAA
The DNA here is from genome assembly GCA_032468195.1 of Cerberus rynchops. Lineage (NCBI taxonomy): Eukaryota > Metazoa > Chordata > Lepidosauria > Squamata > Homalopsidae > Cerberus > Cerberus rynchops. Next base: position 38,956 of record JANHFJ010005229.1, read on the forward strand.
AGATACTGAGAAATTCTGTGGAAACATAAGTCAAATCCATGATACAGTATGCTGAAAGAGAAAATTATCCACTAAATATGATGAATTATACTAAATGAGACACTGAAGGTGCAATTTCAAACAAACCTACAAAAGAAAAATGTGAAAAATCTAATGATACCCTGATAGGTACATTCAGGAATCTCTATTATGCTGAAACGAAAAACAGAATTTATATGAAACAGAAAGAGAAAAACATAATTAAGGAAGAATACAAAGTAGCCATCAGAAAATTTAGGGACTCTATCAGAAAAATTAAATTTCAGAATGAGTTGAAGCTTGCAGAATATACCACAGTAACCAAAATTAGATCCTTTTGTGAAAATTAGGTCCTTTGTGATGAGCATGCAATGAATTCACAGAAGAGGAAGAATAATATCATCCCAATATCTGAACAGTAAGAAGTAAATACCAGATTATAAAGGATTATCACATTGAAAAGGACAGACTTTATTTCCGGTTGCTTCAGAAAGATTGGAATCCATTGTTCAAAGCTGCAATAAAGGAAGTTTAAGGTAGGCAGTGGTGGGATTAAAATAATTTAACAACTGGTTCTCTGCCTTAATGACCAGCTGGGCAGTGTGGCTGAGTGGTCATGTGACTGGGTGGACATGGGCAACTCAATGTCACTCACATTGTCTTTCCTGGCCTCTCCTCTCCTCGCCACACCTGCCCCTGCCACTCCTTGTCATTGCCAACCACTCCTTGTCATTGCTGACCTTGCCTCATCTCCCAGCCACTTGTGTCAAAGGCCTCAATGTATCTATAGTTCTGAAAATTGTTATTCACCTTTTTTTGACTTTATTATCTTTATTATCTATATACTATAGATGTACTTTCATGGACCACTGAAAGGAGGAAATGGCTTGCATGCTTTGCCCTTCAGAGTTTCTATGCACCTCTGCTGGCCCAAGTGACTTGTCCTTCAAATCCCAACAAAGCCAGCGCCTGGTGGCAGTGCTCCAGGGGATGCACGCATACACCTCATTGCACCATAGCAGAGCAGCAGCCTCAGTCCCAACACAGTGCTCTCCCCACAGGCCACCCACTCACACACTTGCCTACCAGCTGGCTGGGGAAGCCCAGAAGAGTCACAGGGGGGATGTGTGACCCAAGGCAGAGGGGAGGGCAAACAGGCAGCAAGAAGCCCCACATAAGCTGAGAGCTGGACCAAAAGGCAGCCAAGCCTTGCCGTGTCCCCCCCAGGTGGCCCTTTGGCCAATCGCAGTGGGCTTGGAGCAGGTCTCCCTCCTCTGCCATTGGCTTTACCTTCTCAGGCCAGGTCAGCAGCTTGAAGACCAGGTGAAGGCTTGGAGGGGAGGGGTGAGGCAGGGAGGGGCATTCATCTGGTTCACCAAACTGCACAAAAAGTTAGCTATTGGTTCTCCCAGACTGGTGTGAACCTGCTGAATCCTACCACTGAAGCTAGCTATCTGCAGGAATGATGAACTGTTAGCTAAAGGAGAAGCCTGCCATACAACATGGAGTTCTTATTTAAATAGCTATTCTAGAAATTGTTGGATGATCAATGATCTCCTAGTGAATCTTTTATTCAGCAGGACATTTGGTTATTTGACAATTATGTTGTTTCTAATTTTATGAGTTTATGAAATAAATATTACAATTCAATAATGTAGTTTGCAGCATTTCAGATGGGCTTATGCAGGAAATATAAAAATGAAAAACAAATTAAATACAGGTTTAGAAGTTATTTGTTTTGCTCAATTGCCAACAATGAGATCATTGAATTGCTTGGTATTTCATCTTCATGGAATATCTGGATGAACTGCTGTTTCTTTATTTCTTAAATGAGAAATAATAGGCAACTCTTTCTGTAGAAGATGGGTGCACAGCACGGTAAGGAAGCCTGAGTAGTTGTTAAAAGGAGCGCTCTGTCCATGTTTTGTGAAAAATGTGTTTCCTTGTTGTGGGTTAGTGTTAAATGCACGCAAATGCTCTGCTAGAATAATGTTTAGTGCAAATATAAAATCCTACTTAGTTGTAAAAGTTTCAGACTGTCATTCTTTAAGACATAGAATGGATGTTCTTCTTATTTGTTTCCGAGTGAGAAGCCTGGCTCACCACTAGACTTTAAATCAAGTACAGGAAAAGAAGGCAACAACTCCCAGATTTCTTCCTATTCCCAGCTATGGACTTTTCACAGCATGCCTGGCAAGTTTCTGGCAGATGCCACATTTTGCAAGTGTATCGCTTTCTTCCTCTCTATACCAACAACCAGAAAGAAATACTGAGGGGAAATTGGCTCAGGTTGTGAAGACTTGCTGGACAAGCATCAGCGTATTTTTCAATTATGGCTGGCTCTCAAGTAAAACAGTTCCTGGAAAATTGCACCATAGATACTGCTCTTCTGTTAAAGGCAAATAGTTATAGACTGCACTGCTAAATACAGAAGCAATTTCTGATAAAGTAATTATACCTATATAGGTATAGGTATAATTTGATAATTTGGTATAAAAAGTAAAATCTAATGCAGTTAATTCAGCATAAAGTTGTCAATAAAATTCTACAGCTTCTTTCTCTTTTTTCAAATCTTAGTGTGTGTCTTATATGGAAACTGAGAGACCATGAGAGCTAATCTCACCTCAGCCATGAAAGTCAACTGGTTAGCCTTGGGCCAGTCACTCTCTTTCAGCCCAATCCATATCACAGGGTTGTTATAGTGGGGAAAATAAAAGGAAGGGGTATTAGATACATTTGCTGCTTGAGTTATTTATAAAAAACAATAAAGGTGGCATTAAAAAAGGTAAAAATAAAAAAATGAAGTAAAACAAAATAAAAAAATAAAAAAAATAATAAAAGTGTCTGAGAGATATCAGTTTTGGCATTATTATTTCCAATCCATAACTGTAATATTAATTTAGGAAGAATTTTCTTTGTTTTTTGATGTATCTGTCAAATTCAGTTTGTTTTTTACTCTCTTTTTGTTATTTGAAAAATAGGATTAAGATACTATTATTGCTCTTTTCTTCTAGTATCAAACTTATTAGCAATAGTACTAAGACTTATATAATGCTTCACAGTGCTTTACGCAGCTCTCTAAGCAGTTTACAGAGTCAGTATATTGTCCCCAACAATCTGGGTCCTCATTTTACTGACCTCCGAAGAATGGAAAGCTGAAGTCTTGAACCAGTGACATTTGAATTTCTGACAGTTGGCACAGCAGAATTAGCCTGTAATACTGCATTCTAACCACTGCACCACCACTGCACCAATTCATATTAATTCAGAATATGAAAAAGTTGCACATTCATAAACCATTCCTGTATTATTGAGAACTTTGCATTTATCATCTATATGTATAGCCACACACATTTTCTTCAGAAATTTAATTATTATGCAGTTTGGCATATATAAGTTGCCCTTACATTATAATAAGCATGTATTCCAGATACAGATGTTACAATGTTACCTGTTCATAACTGTGCATAGATTTTTCATACTGTAGCCCAACCCATAGCTGAAACAGAAAGAATCAAAGATCAAAACAAGTTGCAATCTTGTTGCAGAAATAAGCAAACTTGCAGTTTTGTCATTGCCTTCTTTTAGATCAGAGGTGTCAAACTGGCAGCCTGCGGGCCAGATGCATCACGCACAGGCTACACTCACCCCAGCTCCATGAAGGAGAAAAACATCAAGATACATCACGTGACTGCAACATGATGTGGCAAGTTTGACACCCATGTTTTATATGAAGATGATGATGATTTCTTAGGCTATCCTGCTCCGCAACCCTGACATGTACAAATGTTTTTCTATCCAAATACTTGGGCCAATTCCATGCAACTCTTTGAGTCCAGAAAAGGTTGACAGTTGTTACCGAGAACTTGTCTGATCATAGGAGTCAGAGAAACATGCTATGAGAAATTATAGAAAGAATAATACCAAAATAAATAATGAAATCTGTTTAAGAATGGCTTAAGTAAAAATGTGCAGGGGCTATGTCAACTGTAAAGCAAAAGCATGTTTAAGCCTAACTTCTGTAAATGCTAAAAATGTTTTTTACTGTCAGATTAAAATTAGTTATGCCTGGATCATGTCCATTTTAATTAATGATGGAAATTTGGATTAAAAATTATCTTATTTATACCAAGATATGGTTATGGTAACTGTTTATAAAAGGCTTTGGGATCTGATTTAAGCTAATAAGTACTGAAGTTCTTTTTTAAGGAACCTCACTCCTTGGTATATATTAAAAAAAAAAACCTTGGTCTATGAGCTATGTTGTATACATTCTTCTTACCACTGAATAACCAAAATCAGTCCCAGAACATCTGGCATGAAGTGGTGAGTACCAGAAGGAATGACTTACCAGCAATGATGGAAGCTTAAAAGTCTGACCATTTGAACAGTTCATCTTGCAGTGGTTATGATAATACTTAAGCAGCACATTGTAGTTAAGTACTATTTCATGCATTGAGTGAACATAGAGGTTGGCTGAAAAAAAAGAAAGAACTGCACAGAAATGAATCCAGAATGATTAAATGAAAGAAGACATGATTGAAATAGAGGTAGCTGGGAACAATTTGGGCTGTGACAGGGTATGTGGACAAATGAATTTCCAGTTTTAAATGCATTGCTCACTGGAGTTATTCATATGGAAAGAGAAAATGATACAATAGGTCAAAAACCCCTGAAGGAAATTCATTTTTCTAAGTGAAAAAGTCTATTCAAATTGCCTGAGTACTAGAAAAGATGGATGCCAAAGGATGATGTCAAGCTGCAGTTTCTATTATTGTCAAAGCCATATTGACAATAACTACACTGTACTAGTGTGACATTATAGCCAGTGAGAAAATGGGTGAAAAAGCTACTACATTGTGTTAGTTGTTAATGAATGTATACTTTCATATATACCGTACATACAGTATTGTATTTATATAACTGGCACAAAATATAAAATATCTGGCTTTTTCACAAACAAAGACATGTTTCTGTGTGGCTTTATTGGAGACAAATCTGTTATTTTATTATTGCCTTTAGTTTTCTCACTACTATATAAATACAGGGCATGTTGTTTCAGGGGGGAAAAACTGCAAGATAGTTACTAGAACACCATGAAATTAGATAGATTCAATATTGTTCTTTAAATAGTGTCCAGAAGATGAACAGAACAATTTAATGAATGCCTATCTTTGATCCTCTGATAAATTCAAATACTTGCCATCACAAACCCAGAAGAATGGAACTCTAACAGGGATGGTATGAAACATTCCCCCATTCTGGTAGGGAGTGGAATAAATGTTCAGCTGACGTAAATCAATAATTATTTGGGACATCCTATTGAATATGACGGGAAGGAGTTGTGATTTCTGTAAATCAAATTTTCCTTTGTACTCAAGAGAATATTACGTGATTTCTCTTTTGAAATATAGTGTAAAATGTTGTCAACTTAACATTACTTAGATTCCACCTTTTGTACAAAACATCTTGAAATGGTGTACAAAATGAAGAGCTTTCAATGAATATAGTTTGAAGTATAGAGCATAAAATAACATTGATAGGAAAAAATCCAGGGTGCTTAAAAATGTTTTCAGCATGTGTCCAACTCTAAGTTAATACATGTATTATGTTTAGGAATATGGTGTTCACAGAGTAGATATAAGACAAATGAATTTGGCATGATGATGCAGGTTCCTTAGGGATATAACATGTAATTCTGTAACAACTCTGATTGCACGATATAGAGAGGAGTATCCCATTCTGATGTGGAATAAATTCAGAACAGTGTCAGAAAACTTATTTTAAGATCAATGTCATTCTGTAATTGGAATACAACATTCCATATCTGAAAATGTGTGTTTTCACAATATTTTGCATCTCTTCTGATTATCAGTATCTGTAGATTATATCTATATCTTGTTTCTAGATATAGTATGCTGAACTTTACGAGGATCTCCTGTAACAGCAATAGAACTTTATAGACTCTGTCCTTAAGTCTTGAATGTACTGTATGGTAATGCTATATAAAGCTGGGTAAGATGAATCATTCCAGCTCTTCAATATCTTGCTTCCTGTACTGTATATGCAGCTATAATTATAGTTCCATTTCCCTTCTCAAAAACATATACATATACAATAATTCTACACCATTCATGTGAATCAAACTAATAGTAAAATACTTAAACACTACATGAATGTTTCCTTTATGCATAGACTTACATTTTTATTGGGGTTGCAGTGTGATATGAAGGCAGTTCAAATGAAACATAAGCCACCTTCTCCTGTCGAAGTCCAATAGAGGTTATCAAGAAACAATTCCAGACGTAGAATGGAAGAACAACTGAAAGCCCGATCAGCAGTGGATATAGTAGTGGGAATGGATATTAATTGATGGAAGTTCCCACAAAAGTATATCTTTGTTCTCAAAACCCATATACTTATATTTCAAGATATTAGAAATATTAAGCATGAATATTATGGAACTATTACAATATTAATGAGAAACATTCAAATTTTTTTCTTTTACCTTTGAGTCAGATTCTGAGGGCTGTACCAATGAGAGCCAATATAAATACAAGAACAAATATCTATTTTTGCTTCCACATAAACAGGATGTCTTCAGGACGAAATGTGAAATGCTTTTACTGATTCATTATCAGGATTTAAGTCAAAAAATGGCCCTATTCTAAGTGGGATCTCTCATGAGCCTTTGTATCACAATCAGTATATCTTCTTGTGCTATTAGAGACTAATGGTTCATCTAAAAGGCACTATTAAAGATTAAAAGAATTCAGAAGCATACATAGTTGATCTTAGTAGGACAAAGAGATTTTGAGGTTTTGCTGTTTCTGAAAATGCCAATTGTATTTTAATTGCAAAGAAATGTACATACCTAGCACAATTGATAAGGCAACAATAAATTATTTCCTTTACAACAGTACAAAACTTTATTTTCAAAGATGAAACCTGGAATCTGTTTAGATTACCTTAATTCAGTACCTCTTTTATCATGACAAAGAGACTATTCCAATTAAGAGTAGTACAATGGCCTAAAGGTAAAGACACTTGCTTCCCTCTTGGAAGGTTGAGAATTCAAGCCTAGGCAGTGATAGATGTTTCTCTATCAGGGCACAAAGAGAAAGTATTTACTGAGAACTCCAGGTAGGCATCAGGAGGGACATCTGGCCAATCAACACTCCATTCCATTGCCCTGATCCACCCTGAATCAAAGGATTACAGGGTTGTAAAAAGAAAAAAAGAGACAACTGTAGCAATATAACTGTAGATACTGCTTATGTTGAACATGCACTGATCTATGCAATTTAATTAACCAAGGTGATCATCCCACTGAAGGAGTTTGCAGACAGTGACTCAATGTCAATTTTTAAGGAATGTGAATCTCATTCCTCCAAGCCTCCAAAGAGCACTAGGAAGGTTTTCCCTAGAAAGTTAGGAATATTGCAAAGTTCCTTCAGGCTGATCCTGTTCCAGTCTATGATGTCATGCTGATCTGCAAACAGCTTGTATCTAAATCACCTTGTACGCAAATGAATGTCTAAGACCTCATCTTTTTAAATAAACTGATCAGACATTTTGTCTCACAGTAAACTATGTGATGAAGTTTACTCTTTCATTTTGATTAAGGAATACCTCCAGAAGTTAAGTTGATTAACTGCCTTTGAATAGTCTTTGTGTGTTTCTATATTGTCTGCATTTAATGTACAGAATTAAGAATTCAATTACTTGTTTTGTCTCTGTCAATAGTTATATGGGTATATTTCTGTTGCTTTTTGTTTGTTTCTTTTGTGTTGCATTTATTTTAAACATCATAGTATATCATGGTTTTCCCTCACCACCACCACCCCTTTTCCCTGTATAATTTTCTTTTCCTGACAGTGCTGTGGGATTTTTGTTTTGTTTTGTATTTCACTATTACAAAATCTTTTATAAAACAAAACCTTCTATTATGAATAAATCCACAAATAACTAAAATCAGATACAGCAAGTGACCTGAAAACTCACCTTTCTACAATATATTTCTAGAATGAAGTTTGGGGAATATTTGATCAATGAAATCCAGAATGTACTGTATGACATGCCATTCTAGCTCTAAAATCAATTGTGGACTCACTTTCCCAGTATGCAGTTGAACTACTAGCTTTACTGATAGTAAAATCCCAGACCTCTGTGAATGCTTTAACTTATTTACATAATCAAGCAAGATATTTAGCATAAAGAACTATGTCAAATGCACTCATTTTCCAACTGAAGCAAGTGAGCCTCTATTCACAATTGTAAATCTAATTGGGAAGCCAGATCAATTAGGTATTCAGTAGCCGAACTATGCAGAAAACAAAGAAGAGCATTCGTGTCAGTAGCAATGATGAAAAGGATTCTCAAAATCTTCAGGAGCAAAGTCCAGGCTTCAAATTTCCTTTGAGTCCAGGTTGTCAGGTCCCTTCTCACTTCTGATTTGAGATCTCTATAGGATCATTCAACATTCTTAGGTTATGATTGGCCCTTCCCAGATACTCCAGAGGATGCTGGGTTTTTTTTTATCGTGGCTAGAAATGGTTACAATTAACACATCCAGCTACTTTATCGTTCTAATTTACTTACTTTCTGGTCCATTTGCTCTTTTCAAGCAGTAAATCAAACATTTATTTAGTTTCTTGCAACAAATAAGTTACATATAACATATCCATGTATAGCACTCTGATATTTTCTCTTGTTATGTGTGTGTGTATACATATACATATACACTTTTCCAATGGGAATTTGATCCTTAGGTTAAGTATCTTTGATGTACTAGTTTTTAGAGGGAGAGGGCTTTTTGTACTAAGGTAGGATGTACATTTTACAAAAATACATAATACAATTTTAATTGAGGTCCAGGCTGCATAGGGCAACTCCATCTTATATGTCATATAGCATAAGCAGCACAATATAACATTGACATATCATATATTCTGTAATTGATTATCATTCATTAAGGGTTAATAATAAATCACAGCAGTAAATAAAAAAGACAAAAAATAAAACCTGAAGAATTTAAAAAAGTTATGTTTGTTAAAGATTTAATATGAAGATGATTATAGTTTCTTTAATTAGAAATTAAACATAAATATAATTATATTTCTCCAGGCTGGTTCCTGAGTGTGTGAAGGATGGTAGCAGAATATTGGAATAATTTTTTGCTTAGTCTGTTGTTTTTAATACCAAAATAAAAGGAAATAAATAAATAAATCAAAAGGCACTTTTACTTTTAAGTTCAGCAGTTTCTGCCTCCTCATTAACTGAAGAAATATGAAGAATATCTCTTAATATATGTATGGTATGAAGAATACCTCATAATATATTTCCTCAAGTCAGTTTACCAGATGGTCATAGCCTGAGGCACAAGGACAGCATGTGGCTTCCCACAATTTCAAGTAAAAACATTGTAATTTTTAATGTGTGATAAGATGAACATTATTAAACACAAGGGTAATAACATTATCTGTTTTTAATTTGTTTGTTATGTTTTTATTAATATGTTTTATTAAACACAGCTTCATTATATTTAGTTTTTTTGCCATGACCCTTTCAACAGTTTTCTATCCGTTTGACCTACTTTGGGGAGAATATCTCCTAGCATGCCACTAAAGGCCAAAATTGATCTTTTGACCAAAAATCATTATTCATATTGCTACGTGTTGATGCATGGCAACCCTATAACTCTGAACCATACTTACCTGTGAGCTGAAAATTAAAGTAAGCCTACCACCATATATTACCGTCTGTCAAATATTTTGGTGATCATATAGGAAGCAAATTTGCTTAGTGACTTGTGTTTGGTGTGTCATCTCTTAAGTTATTCAGATCTTCTCCAAATTGCTTTTTCAGATTAAACATATAGTATCATTTATTTGCATGACTGGTTTTCTATTTCAGAGAGAAATATTTCCATGGAAGATAAAATCAAATAATATAACACATATTTTTACAATGTCTCTGTTTTAAAGAAGACCAATTCTAACAATTATAAAACACAAATATTAAATTATATGAAGTCATTTTATATATTATGGTTTGCTATTATTTCCATGGTAACATTTATCAGAGGCAGATGTCTTCACAATTCAGATGAAAACAAATGCTCTTAGGCAACACCCAGCCAAAAATAGCAGCTCTGCTCATGGATTTCTCATATCAAATTGTTATTCAAATGGAAAATATGATGAATTGATAAATTAAGTACTTTAGATGGCAAAAAGAGAAATAAATATATGTGGATCTGAAAAACTCAATTTTATTAAGTGATTATTCAAACTTAAACTCATCTCGTTAAGAGCACTGCATAACAACCTTGTTAATGCATTTTGCACTAGCTACAACTTTGGACAATACATACATAAGGGTGTCCACTAAAACACATTATATTAGTCATAGAATTATACATTTGGAAGGGGCCACTTTGAATTGAATTGTCAGCTTTAAGTAGGACTTAAAATTTAAGAAATTTTGCAATAGCTTTTCATTCTAGACTGCTTGAACAACCAATGAAGTTGTATTGGCAATTAACATGGTGTGCTTATTAGTCAAGATCTGATTAAAATTTTGATTCAGTTCAATTCAAAACATTGAATAATAATTAATCAAGTAATTAATTTGACACAATGAAAGTTTAACAAAGTAATGCTTATTTTGAGCTATCGCTCTAATACTGTATATAGTGAATATATAAGATTCAGAAATGGATCATATTATGATTTAGAAACTTTATTGTATTGATGTAAAACTGACTAATTTGTAGTTTCCTATAAGTTTTTTTATGTTTTGAAAACAGGTCAGTTTTTTCATGGTATATCATGCATTCTAGAGATTTTCTTAAACATAACTTAGCCCCATTTATTAACCTCTTCCCATGTTTTAGTCTGCCATTCGTTTTATCTTGTAAATATGAGCACATTAAATGGATTTCCACCAATATATTTTCATCCTGTAAATATAAGCACATTAGATTAAATGGATTTCAATCTTGCTTCTTAATCCTACTTTTCACTATTGTCTAGCAGAACACTATTTTTTGATCAGAGAAGACAGAACTAAAATAAAAAATTGAATATATAATTCTGTTTGTTATGTATTGCATGTCTTCCATCTTCTTCACTGAACACTTATGCACTGTTTCTATTTTTTCCCTTTGAAATTATATAAATGAGTCATTTTTATTCTTAACATTATTGCTAATGCCTGCTCATTTTGTACTCCAGTTTTCCCAACAGCTTTATAAATTTGAATGTATATGTATATGTACCATATATGTGCAGTATATGTATGTGTATGCATTCTTGGTGACCTGTGATTTTTTCATCTTCAATATATGTCACTTTTAATTTTCAATTCTGCACTAAATCACATTAGTTTCCTTTGTCTTCAGTTTTGTCTACATTTTTTCCTTTGCAATTGTTTGGGTTGATGCTTTAGCTTTTAATTTCTATAAAAACTCAAACTGAAGCCCATTTTCTCTTTCTATGAGATCTTGCTCTTAAAATCTACTTTCCTGAAACCCAATGTAGTGAGGATGTAAAGTTATCAGTTTAAGCTATCTTTTCCATGAAGAAATTATAGCTGGGTAAAATACATTCAGCTTGAAGTGAGAACTATCCAGACAGTGAGACAATGAATGACATAGCACAGGGCAATCAGCATTATATCTTCATGACAGTCATAATAACACCCACAGCTAAATGCCTATATCTGTCATGGTTTCAAAAGTTATTGTCCTTGGTCCAACAACATGTTACTGACCATCATATAAAACACTGGTATCTTCAAACTTTCATGGATATAAATGGAGAGACTTAAGTCAGATGACCCTGTGTTGGCTATACAGTAAAATACTTACCAGTGAATTATTATGTATAGTTTAGCTGAAGTTTTTATGTAAATACCTTATTCTTAATTTATGATGTTCTTATTTGTGTAACATTCTAACTATTGACATTTGTCCTATGAATATATAGTTTTGGAAATTGAGCACTAAAGCAATAAAACAGACTTGTCCCTAAGAGAAAATGAAAGAATACTTCTTTTCAAAAGATTTGCCTGGCAAGTTGATCTACCTTCAAGAACAGCATGATAATTGCATATTTAATTGAAATAGAAGTCCAGACAGTGACAAATTTAAACTTAACAAAATGACACTTATGCTTACACAGATATACACACACAAATTCAATTGATCTGTGAAAATCACCTTGCTCCTGAGGAAACGTTGTTTCGTTTCACTGTGTACTGTATTGTTGAAATGACAATAAAACCTACTTGACTTGACTTGACTCATTGTAAGAAACCTAAGGCCAGAAGTAACCAATTTTACTACAGGATATTATATTGTAGACTTGGATAACTTTTTGCAAGAATATATACTGATGTTAATATCTCTTCTTGAAATAAAAATTTTAGTCCTTTATATTTCTTTTTGTTTCCATCTGCCACTTTTGTTTTACCTTTGGAGAAAACTCATGTATCCTTGATATGCAAATTTCCCTTCCTTACATCTAAATCAAGTGAAAATATGTATGCAGTTCAGCCTCAAGTTCTGGAAAATAAAAGAGAAAAAAATGAGCTTAAATAGGCAGGCTAATATTTTATTTATTTTCGCCCCACAGAATGGATATTAGAAAAGAGAAGGAAGAAGCTGTACATCAATCACCAGCCTAGTTAATTGATGATGCCTGGTATTAGGTTTAATTGGTCTGCAGAACAAACACACATTTCAGAGAAATATTTGCACTGCTCAGCTACTGACTTCAGGCTTAATATAAAGCAAGTATCATTTATTTGTTCATTTGGTTACTTTAAAGATCCGTGTGTTTATTTATAAGATGCCAAACATACACAATGCTACTATTTTCCCCACAACAAAAACCCTATCACATGAGTTGGGCTGAAAGAATACCTAGCCCCAAATCATCAATCTGGCTTTCGTTCCTAAGGCAAGACTAGAACTCAGTGTCCTGGTTTCTAAGCTAGTTGAAGTTCAAAGGACAAATATTTTTAAAAAAACCCAATCACTAATGAAGTGATATAGATATATTTTTCAGATTTGCCATCAGATATCCTTTTTATATATCTTTATGTCATTATAAACAATGGGGTGTAATCTGTCATCAGTGTTTTTGTGTACAAAGACAATAATAAATCCTATTTTAAATATTGAGTACTTAAATTTTTTTTGCATCTCCTACCTTCTCTTTCCTCCTAAAATAACAGCAGAGGGATGATGAAGGAAGGATATCACCACACCTGGTGGTTCTTTTCCACCAGTTACGAAGGTAGTCAACTATTTCTAAACGGAAAACCAATTTTTAGCATGAAATGCTTAATTCAATTAATAATTTTCAGATTCAAATTTTTTATTTCCAAGTATCTTGAATTTTGGATATAGCTCTCACTGTTTCTAAACAAATGGACTTGGTTCTCCCTAGAAATTTCCCATAGTTTATAGAGGACAACAAGGGAGAATTGCTAGCACATTTTTCTCATTTTCCCTTCTTAAGCAATATAGTAAGTCTGCATAGGCCAGAAGAGAGGATGTGTATTTAAAGTGACAGAATACATATGCAAACATGTGCAGTTTTTGTCCATATCTGTACAATCTCTGTACATGCATCTGTATAAGGAATACATTTCTATATGTCCAGTTAGGATAGGATATAAACTTTATGGATAATCTAAAATATGAAATGTTTATCTTCCTTAAAGCATAAATTGCTGTTTTGTTTTCTTCAGGTATTGTTCTATGTCTAAGAGATCAGTGAGAAAAGAGTAGTCATAGAATAGGTGATACAGCCAAGTTATTTGTAGATATGTGGCATTCCATATGCATGGAGACCTAAAAGTCAAGAATGTATAAAGAAAGTTTCCAAACAATGAAGATTGTTACAGCCTGTGAACCACAGGAAAATTGAGTCAGAGATTACTAAAATCTGCTGAATCATATGGCTAGATCTGGGCTTTTACTGACAAAAATGGAAGCATCTTGAAAATTCGGAATCTGGTTTCTCACTGAACATGGAGAATATGGAGTGCATTTTAGAGATGAAAAGTCATACAGTGATGTCTTGTATCCACGAATGCAAGTAGAAATTCCTATGATGAAATAATCTTTAGAAAAAAGTGTAAATTGTAGAAAATGCTATAAATGGATCATTTGGCAATAAAGTGTAGTTTTGTCCCAAATCCACATCAGGAACTAAAAGGATATAAAAATTAATACTCTTCATCTTGAGAGTCCAATGTCCTGCACTGAAAGTGTTTTTTTTTTTAAAAAATACTGTTTAAAATTCGGTATACTCAAGGTTTCATTTTCCCACAATAATAATAAATGTTACTTCATGATCACATTTGGTTCCTTTTATGAAAAATATCATATTTTGAGCATTATAGGAGATGAATGTAAAAACTGAAATTAAATATCAATGGTGAAAAATTAGTTTATCTATTTTTACATATTACTTTTACCCTGGAATGATGCATAATCAACCCTTGAGACTGAAAATATTTTTTGCTTCTCTCCAGTTGCCAAGTATTACCTACACAGAAACCCAATGAGGCTTTGGAGACAATGAGCAAATTGAAATATTTGGGCCATGTCTTTAGGAAAATATTATGTGCTAAAGTAACAAATAAAAATATATGTGGCTTTTCTATATTTTTGAAGGCTTTAGCAATGATCTTTTAGTAGAATTTGAATAAGAAAGGAACTAAATTCTTGTATTATATTAGGGGAGTTATATATTCCATAGAAATACAATTCAAAATTTATGGTGTTATCTAGATTGAATACAAAGAGGAAAGAGGATGAGAAAAGCTTGTAATATTAAAAATATCTAATCCAGAATTCTGTTCCTGTTGTCCAACAACTATTAACTTTTTAATATCAAAAAAACCTGGAAGCTCAAGAGTACTCATTCTTTTTATTGAACAATATACTGTTTCTCTTGAATTTGGTATTTAAGCTACTAAAATAATACTGTAAAAGCCAGACTAAATATATTGGCAAGGGATCTGCTTTTAGCTGAAAGATTTTTGTTTGCTTTACATATGCCGTCACTAAATGTTACTGAAGTGAGATACTTGCCTTCAAAGAAGCATCACAGCAACTGCCTACAGATTATCCTTCGAAAGTATCTATCTTTTCTTTTCTTGGATTTAAAAATTGTTGAATAAATGTTACTTTCATGTGAAAAGCAAGTAGAGCAAGGAAAACTGAAAAGAACCAGTAATATTAGTAAAACTGCTTCATTGAAACTTTGAATCCAGATGAAATTCCTTCTCTGTGAGAAGTTTAAAAGTTCAGTTAAAGCATAGCATATGTACTTTAGATTACCTATCACATATAATTGAAAATATTTGCCTGATTTTAATCAGAGCAATATTTTTCCAACATCATAGGAAAACCAAAAAGGAAGGAAGGAAGGAAGGAAGGAAGGAAGGAAGGAAGGAAGGAAGGAAGGAGG
>JANHFJ010005230.1:33006-44142 GCA_032468195.1 Cerberus rynchops
ATCTTATCAGAAATTCTGATTGCAAATGGGCAATTTAGCCTTCACTCTCTTTCTCTATATTTTAGGTTACTTTGAGAAGAACATTTGAGAAACTGGCAAACAAGATGGTAATTACTAATGGAAATGAAGAAGAAGAAAAAAGAAATCAAGAGAAAGAGAGCAAGGAGGAATCCATTCTCGCCCTGCTGGGGATTATTGGAACAATTCTAAACCTTATTGTAATCATTTTTGTGTACATCTATACAACATTGTGAGTTGCTGAGGCAAACTGCTGATGACATCTGAGAAGAGACCTTGGCAAAGCACTTAATGAGAAATGACGCTTTAGTATTATGAAATAGTGGCAAAAGGATTGCTTGCAAAGAGTGGAGACTGAAGCATATTAATTGAGCCGGATTTTTGCTCCCTATAGTTACAAAACTTTTTTTCTCTTTCTCTATTTTCATTCATTCTAGAGAAATGGCTGCAAATATGTAAATATCTGATTTGGGAAACAGCATTTCAATTCAGCCAAAGACTGGACACTATCATAATAGTGACAAATGTATAGCCTTTCTATGCCAAAATGTGTACCACAGACAGCTAGATAGCTTTCTTTCATGTTTCATTAGGTCATGTCATCTCTTTGGGGTTCTAGTTAGGTTGTGGCAAGTGGGCTTTTTAGCTTCAAGTGAACTTGTATGGTGCAATCATAAATGAGAAGCAGGGAGGGAAAGATGGATTATGCTGAGTTACCTGAGCAAACAAAAGATAAAACTTTGAACAAAGTAAGTAGCATCACTTCTTTTTCATTTTCTCTTATTATCTTGACATCGGTATCCATTCATACCAATGTTTATAAATGTATATATTTTTAATAAATGTGCTATATTTTTAGCATGAAGTAAACTCATTGGCCATGCTTACATTATTTGATCAGCATAAATCTATCCCATGAAATAACTGCCATCCCTTCCACCACACTGCATGCATAATGTCCTGTATCTAATGTTAATGGAAGTCAAAGGAGCACAATGAAAAATTAACTTAATATGCTGTAAACTAGCACTTCAATTGAGTAGCCATGCAGGCTTTGCAAAAGTTATCCAGATATCATGGTGGGTCTATGCCAACAAAGATCAGAACTGTGACAGCAATGATGTTCCCTATGATATTCTATGGAAGCAAAAGTTGGATTTTGGAGATGAAAAGGATGAAAAGCATATTGACTTTTTTTAACTTTGGCATAGGAGACGATTCCTGACAATACCATGGATTTTGTACTAACCTATTTATGTTTTTATGTATGTTTTTAGTTTATATGGGTTTTTTTTTTATTTTTCATGATTGTAAGCAGTCCAGAGTTACCTTGAGGTAAAATGGATGGTCTATAAATTTTACAAATCAATAAATAAAATGGTAGCCAAGGAAACAAATGGATCATAGAATAAATCAGAATTCTCACTTGAAGCAAATAACCACATTCAAATGATCATGTTTTCGACCTGTCACACAAAGCCCTAGTTCCCTTGAAATGGTCAGTTAACATTTCAGAGATTGTTGAAGTTCAGTTCCCATCAACTGTCACCAGCATAAGCAATGGCGAGAATTTAGGAAGAAATTCTGTCCACCTTTTTCAGTTGTTTTCATCTTAGCATCTTTATTGGATATTTTTGTTTCCAAATGATAATAGATTTTCAGAGACTGAAAAAGGACAAATTTCCTATCCTTTGCTATCTAAATCTATAAACTAGAACTTTTTGTTTGTCATGGTCAGTTTTAAACAGATTAAACCCATACATTTGAAATAGCAAATCTAGCTTATTGAGCCCAATGATGTCCACAGAGTAGGGAAATCAGATAGGAAATATAATAGATGAAGAATTGTGTTCCAGCCTTGCTGCTTTTCTGAATAACCTGCACACTCCAAAGGGGTTGGCTTTGGATCTGAACACCATGGCCCTCCTCTTGCCTATTTTGATCTCATCTTGAAAACACTGTTGGTTCCATCACCTTGCTTATTCAAGCTTCCCAGCAGATGGATCTCTATCCATTGCTTGAACAAATTTAATGAGCAAGAAAACACCATGTCCCTTATTTAATAGGCTCCACTGTCAAGCATCATATTAAAAAGTTTGAATCTGCCTTCCTAACTTAAACCTATTATCAAAAAATAGAGGTCATGGTTTCCCTTTCATCTGTGGGGCATCATTTCAGCCTTTGAAAGAGGGCCATCGTGTACTCCTCAGTTTTATATCTTCCCAGGGTTAAGTATATCTAGCTCCTTCAATGCCTCTTCATAATAGTTTATAGTCCCCTGATTATTTTCACTTCTGTTTACTGAACCTGTTCCAGTTTCTCTGAATCATTCTGCAAATGTGATTCCTAGAATATGATGCAATAGTTTGAGGCTGACCTATGCAGAATGCAATGAAATGATTACTTTAATCATGAATTCATATTTTTGTTGATACTATCTAAATAACATTTACTCTTTGAAACTACACCACAGTTCTGAGTCATATTTATATGTTGTTGATTACTATCTTCTTCAGAAACACTATTGCTAAGCCAAGTATCCTCTGCATTATTGCTATTTATTTGGTTTTTTCCTAAGGGATGAACTTTGAATTTGTGTCTATTAAATTTCATCTTGTTATATTCAGAATATAACTTCACTCCATCAAGATCGTTTTGAGTTCAGTATATATCATAATCAGTTTTGTGTCATCCACAAATCTGATAAGCATTTCCTTCATCAGTCCATCCAAGTCTTTAATAAAAACATTGATGAGTAAAACTCAGCTTTGTGGCAGCCCATTCATTCAATTCCATTCTTTAAATTGATAAGGAATCATTGAAATTATTGAGTTGCCATACCATTAACTTGCTAAAATCCTAGTCCTAGACCCATCTATCCAGCATTTAATTAAGTTGCTAATCGAAATGGCATGGAGTACTCTTGCAAATATTTAACTGAAATCAAGATATATTGCATCTATGGCTTTCTCTTAATCCATTGAAATAGTTACAAGACAAGAGAGGCAATTGCCAAGTACTTTGAAATCATGCTGACTTCTGATAACTACCCTACAGTTTTCAGGATACTGTAATGGGGTGTTAGAATACCTTGGGAGACAGGAGGTAGAGTTGCAGGCTAGATAATAATTGGACAAGAAATATTTCAGTCCATAGAAAGAATGTGGGTGGAGAAAGCATCTTGGAAGGGACTCACCCCAGCTCTCTGGAAAGTAAAGGCAAGGGAAACTTATCCATGGTAGTAGGTTCTTCCCTCAAGTTTTTAAAAGAACTGGTATATCCTGTCGGTACTCATGTACAAGCCCATCTGCAAATAAATAAACCCTCAATTTTTTCCCATATTTTAATTTTCATGATTTAACTGTGGGTGGCACATTTTTTCATGTTTTAATTAAAATTTTGAGGGTCAGTTTAGCAGCAGATGGAATTATATCTGAGTATATACAGAATTTGAAATATATCCCTTGACCCTGATATTCTGGGCTTCTTGGTGA
The DNA here is from genome assembly GCA_032468195.1 of Cerberus rynchops. Classification (NCBI taxonomy): domain Eukaryota; kingdom Metazoa; phylum Chordata; class Lepidosauria; order Squamata; family Homalopsidae; genus Cerberus; species Cerberus rynchops. The sequence goes on from JANHFJ010005230.1 coordinate 36,519, forward strand.
TGCCCATGCATGCTAAGAACCTGTCCAAAGGAAATCAATCTTTGAGGCCCCAGAACTGGATTGACAAAGTCCATCATTCTAATAGTATTTACTATATTAAAATAATGCAATATAATATATACTATTTTAAGGAAATTAAAAAATTGTTAATAATTAATCATAGTATTAAAGAGTCCTCCAGAATTAGGTATCCAATAAGCTTAAATTGGATTTTTGAATACAAACAGACACTTGGCCCAGAATACACCTGACATTATTGTGGAAAAGAAAAAATGCTGGTTCATTGATGTTGCAATACCAATGCACAAATTGAGGAGAAAGAGCTAGAAAAAAATAACCAAATATCATGATTTGCAAATTGAAGTTGAGAGATTGTGGAAGAAGAAATCAGTGGTTGTACCAATAGTAATAGCAGCCCTTGGAGCAATACCAAAACGGCTGCATAGATACATGGAAATTTTGAACTTATTAGACTTGAATATCCTGACTTGACGAAAAACCACCTTACTCAGAACTGCCTATATACTCAGAAGCTACCTTAACAGTTCTTAGGTCTTTGGTTAGGACTTAACCTGTTACATTTTTGCCAGTCCCAGACTGTGAATCAAATTGAAGATTAACCATAATAGTCGTAATAGTAGCCTGCATTCTGCAATACCTTTAACACATCAAACAGCAACATCTGCCTATCCTAGGTCCTTAAGAAGGACTCCGTCAGTGGATATAAATGCCAGATCCAGTCTAACGTCTGGCTGACTGTGCATTGAACAACAACAACAACAACGACGATGATGATGATAATAATAATAATGACTGCCCAAGCTTGAGAGAAGAAAGGCATCAGATTTTTCCTTTCTTGTGTTTTTCAGTTAAGTTTCATAACCCCTCTCCAGTCTTAGACCAAGGTGGCTAGGAATTCTTAGAGCTGAAATCTAAATTTCTGAAGAGGACCTAGATATGGAAGGCGGATTGAAGCATTACTTTCTATTAGATTTAAACAACCAGCAAAGAGAAGATAAATTTATAGCACTCACCTCAAGTCCAGCCAAGCCTGGGCTGCAAAAACCTTGAGAAGAAGAATATTAAAATGTTCAAACACTTGCTGCCTTAATGAATTTCTTAATAAATCAATACCAAAGATTCCTACTGTAGTTTCCAAAATTCTGTAATTTTTGCATTAAAACACCTCATCAAATTCTTCATATTATTTGCTTCTTAATCATGCCACACTGGGAAGGGCTTGACACTTTCTGCCTGTACTGTTGGACCTGAAATAGGACTATCGTATGTATGCTACAAAAATCCACAAATAGAAAAGTTGATCCTGTCTGTATCTATTTACTTTTTTCTCATGACAGTCTTGAGTTTGGGAGCCTAAATGAAGCATAGAACAAGGTTGAAAAGCTTCTACCAAGAAAGAACACATTTCAACTTTATTCCTTGTGTCAAGTCAATGCAAATAGAAAGATCCTTCTATTTCAGCTAATGGGTGAAGTTCTAACGTGTTCTTCTGTACATCACCCTTACTCCAACTCAAAAGTACAGAGTATTTTGAGAATATTAATTTTCAAAGCAGAGCGTATATGTTATTGTCAGCCCACTGCTGAGACAAGGTGACCAGGCCAGAATTAGGAACTTTTAACATGAAAAATAGAGAAAACAATGAAAACATTGGAGGCTAATAAACTGCAGGGCTCTAACTTGCCTCCTAGAGGACTGATCCCTTCCATTTGTTTACTAGGTTTTATTTTCTGTTTTGACTGAGGGACAGTACATAACTTCTCTGAGCAACTATTGTCTTTGGTGATATTCCCATTGGTGTATTTTATAATTGGAAAAATCATGCCTACAGTGAGTACTGTACACTATTCTGTAATCTTTCAGGTTTTCAGGTGAGAATCTATAGCAGACTACATATCCCTGAAGGACCAGTGATGGCCTTATGGCAGAGATCAGTGACCAAATGGCAAATTCTGGCTAGCACAGCCTTTTTAGATAAAAAAGAGATTGTGAAATCACCCACTTGTACTCAAGCCAAGGACATTCATCAGGAGACTGCAGGAATTGGTTGTAAGTTAAGTGGCTGAGAATTGAAGGATTTCACTCAAGCTGTAATGCAACAAGGTTCACACAAGTGTCATTTTCTTAAATGCTTTTGAATGTAATTAAATTACAGCTAAAGAGATTTTCTGAGTAGAAGGATAAGAAACTTCCACTTGGTAAGTGAAAAGAAAAAAAGGTTTAAAGGTTTAAGAACTTTTGGCAAAAAGCTTAAGAAGGAGTAGATGGGAGAAGCTTAAAATGGATAAAGGGGATAATTATTCTGAAACTTTGGGGGGGGGGAGAATGCTTTCTATTGGAATTAAAATAGAAAAATGAACCTGACCTTTGTGGGAATGTTTTCTGTTTACTATTAAAGAATGAAGACAATTGGTGGGTTTTACAAAACAAAAGATAAAGTTAATGTGAGCCAGACTATGATGCTGAGTATAAGTACAGTGTGCCATTTGAGATGAAAGTGTTAAGGACACAAGAAGACAAAACAGGGGGATGGGAGAGACAAATTGATGATAGAGTGGAAATTTTGGAAAGTAAGGCAGAAGTTAGTTAGAAAGAAAAATAGTTAATTTGGCATCACTGGAATTGAGAAAGAAAGAATTTTAATTTCAGATTCAGAGCAATTCCAGAGGAGTCTGGTGAAGATGTACAGAAACAGTTGTTAAAGCTTTGGCAAATTTTATGAACTGGGTTGAGGAGAATATAGAAGCAGAAATAAATAAGGTATACAGAATATATAGACAATTTGCAAGAATAAGAAATGTTTTCTTTGATGGACAGTTTAGGGCTTATAGACATATAAGATAAAGGTAAAGGTTCCCCTCACACATACATGCTAATCATTCCTGACTCCAGGGGGTGGTGCTCATCTCAGTTTCTAAGCCAAAGAGCCAGCGCTGTCTGATGATTCTGTGGTCATATGGCCAGCATGACTAAATGCCAAAGAAGCACAGAATGCTGTTACCTTCCCACCAAGATGGTCCCTATTTTTTTACTTGCATTTTTTACATGCTTTCAAATTGTTATGTTCGCAGAAGTTGGGACAGGTAACGGGAGCTCACTCCATTATGCGGTGCTAGGAATTCGAACCACTGAACTGGTGACCTTGCTGATCAACAAGCTCAATGTCTTAGCCACTGAGCCACCGCATCCCCTTTATAGACATATAGAGATGGGCACATGGAAATTCAAGAGAATACACCTACTTTACTGAAAAGCACAAATCCTTTTCAAAAATACATATGCGGAGTTTGAAGAATTTGGCTACTGACATTTCTCTCAGATACATAGTTTTTATAATATAATATACAAAAAGAATACAAAAGCAGCTATTAGGGATATTAGGGAAGGAAAGGGGGAAGTGAATTGTGGGGGAAAGAAAGGCTACTGAGGTTTCCAAAATAGGGACATTACAAAAAATATTTCAGATCATAATTGTGTAAGTTTGGTTTACAGAAGAAAATCCAGTTCTTTCAAAGACTAAATGAAATGTTGTTACAGAAAGAAACAATAGTGAAGACTATAAAAAGAAATTAAACTACTTTTTGAAAATAATTTAAATAAAGTTATTAATTTAAGAATAGTTTGGAACTCAAGTACAGCAATTACTAAAGGTTATTTTATACAATATAAAAGTGAATTCAAAAAGAAGAGTCAAGAGAAGATGCTAAATATTTTGAATAAGAAAAAGAAAAAGGATAAATTAAAGACATTTCCAGAGAAGACAAGTATTTCTCAATAAATTAAGTTTTTACAGAAACAATTATCTATGCTGACTGTTGCATGCTGAGTGAAGCATAGGCTTCAATCAGGCCCGCCATTCGGGCGGGAAGATACCTTAAAATGATTGGCCAGCCAAAGCTCTATATAAGGAGGCACAGGCTGTGAGAGTTTTGAGGTGCTGTTTGTTACTGTTTCAATAAAGAGCTGAAATTGAAGATCCTCTCTGCCTCTTTCCTTGCCTACAATATAACACTGACAGTAAGAAAAATGAAAATAAAAATGAACTGTGTCAAACAAATACACTTGGAATTTACAAACCCAGGGAAATGGTTGCCATTTGAATTATGAAAAGAAAAAAAAGTGATATTGAAGCTACAAGAGGGAGATACTGTATTAATGGATGTAAAAAGCATTTTATAATTATTATTCTAACTGATATAAAGCAAGTGACACCTCTCTAGAAAAAAATAGATGCATAGCTAAAGAAATACAATTTGTCAAGGATTATAGAGAAAGATTTTAAGTGGACCTATGGCAATAAGAGAAGATTCTAAAGATATAAAAAAACAAGAGTGATGATCAGGTACTTATTTTAAATGTTTTGAAAATCGACTTTTACAACCTTTATAAAATATAATGAACTCTATCCAACAGACAGGAAGATAGAAGTGCTTTGGAAAGAGCCTAAAATAAAGTATAAAACCTAAAGAGGGACAAGATTTGACTATAACAAGAAATTATAGACTGATATCATGACTGAATGCTGTTTTACATGATTCTGGCTGATACATTGAAAATAATTATGTAGGAATTTATTGACGAAGATTCATCTGCATTTTTATCTAGAAGACAGAAAAAAACAATCTTAAAAACATCTTGGGTATTTTGAAATATTTGGAGCACATAATGAAAAACTAGCTACATTGATTTTCTTAAATGCAGAGAAGGCCATTTGCAATTTGAATTGGGTTTTCCTGTTCAAAGTTTTGGAAGATATGAACTTTCAAGGGAACTTTATAAAACGGGTAACATTGATTTATATTCTACAGAAAGTACAAATAATTATTAATAGGAATCTAACAAAGCGTTGTGGGTTATACAAAAGGAACAAGACAAGGATGCTGGTTGTATTTTGTTCCTGAAATATTGAGTGTAGCTATAAGACAAGATGAGAGAAATAGGGGAGTAAAGATTTAAAAAGAAACTTATATGTTAAGAACTTCTGTAATTTGCTTGGTGTTGGTTTGGAAGATCCTTCAAAGGGAATTAGAAAATGGGAAAACTTTAAAAAATGGTGTATTAGTAGATATATAATCAACCAACAAAAAACAAAGATGTTAATAAAAAACATGAAAATAGAAGTAAAATATCTAGGTAACTATGACAAATATGGTTTGTATATTATTTCAACATAAATATGTTAAGTATTTAATGAATGAAGTTAAGAAAAGTTATGTTAAAAGTGTGAGAAATTACAATTGTCATTGCTGGAGAAAATTTCTGTGATAAAAATGAATGTCCTGCCTGAAGTTATATTTTTGTTTCAGACAATATCTACTTTGTTAACTAATGCACTATTTAAACAATGACAAAAGAGGGATTCTAAATTCTAAATATGTGTGGCAGGGAGAAAAAGGGGCTTACTTATAAAGTATCACAGGACACAGAAGACAGAGGTAGATTTGGTTTACATGATTTGAAAATGTTTTTTTGCAGATTGCTGTTTGGTTTGGAGCAGGTGCTACTGAGAAATAGAAGACTTTTAGAGTTGAATTTCAAAATTATATAACCCAAGATTTGGGTGGCATGGATATCTGTGGTATGACAAAGTCAAGATTCATGTAAAGTTTAAAAGTCATGTTAAATGTGCCATATTGAGAATATGAAATTGACACAAATCCAGGTTCTGCCAGAAAACACCTTTGTGCAGAAGAGAAATAGCAGAAAAAATCAAGTGGCTAAGTTATCATGAGATTCTAGAATTGTTTGTTAAGGGGAATACAAAATTAAATCAAAGGAAGAACTGGTGGCAGAGGGGCATAACTGCCAATGGTTTCCTTTTGTATAATTATTAAAAAGATTTAAAGTAAACAAAGGAGTTTATGGTTTTGAAATGGAAGTAGATAGAAAAAATGAACATGTAATTGTTAATATGTAGTATGTAAACCACTATTGAAATGTGAAACAGAAAAGAAGTACAAAAATATAGGTTGAAATGGATTAATTTTTTGTTTATAATGTACAGATGGAACAATGGGAAAATATGTGCCTGAAAGGATTGAATTTATGCTATGTTATAATTTTAAAGAGAATGTTTACAAAATGGCTGGGATAGTATGTCAACCAGAGACATTGTTGGAACCTATAAAGGCACTTCAAATTCCTGTGGTGAACAACAAAAAGGGACATTTTATCATGCTTGGTAGACGTGTAAAAAAGCTAGAAAATTTTGGATTCAAATACATAAACTGATTCAAAGGATTTTTTTTGAAGAATAACCTACAATTGAGGCCAGAGGTCTTTCTATTGGACTGATATTGAAAGAAGTCATGGAATTTTGTTTTTGTATGCACAAAGACCGAGAGATTTCATAGGTTTGGGAGGGACTGGCAATCATTCTGGCTTGTAGAGAAGCTGTGAGAAGAATATGAGCTGCAGTCAAGCACTGTGGTTTTCCAGATGCTGTGATCACTTGCTCCAAAGCAGAGGACACAAGCATGTGGACAAAGAAAGAAATATATAGATCTTAGTCCAGTAGTCAAGAAGTAAAATTAGCTGAAGAATTGTGGGAAAGCAGAGAGAACAAACCTACCAACCTGTATTTTTTTTTGTCCATAGAGTAGGCTTTCAAGATGTAGGAGATGACTAGGCTGAGTCCAAGGGAGAGGTGAAACACATCATCAGTCATGAGTCCCTAGCACCCACAACAGATCTAAGTCTAGCCCACCTTGAATTCTTTCTACTCTTATCTCCTGCTAATTCCCCTTGGCTGTTAGTAGTTCAGATTCTTGTAGAGAGCTCAAGTTTACAACAAATATTTATATCCATTTCAACTGTCTGGATCTCCTGATCTGCCTGGTGCTTGCTTAATGCAAGGCAGCCAACCTTATAAAGTTGTAAAGTAGACCTCTCCTTTGAATTTTTGTGGGCTAAAAGTGTGTTCTTTCCACTGTTTTTCATGTCACTGATGGGGAAACAGTTTATGAAAACAAATATCCAGATATCAAAAGGACAGTGAATTCAAAGTAAATCAGGACAGGGCAACTCCGATGTCATGCTTTAATTTTAGGGGTTAATGTGGCTCTCCCTCTTTCTCAAAACTCCCCACTTAGATGAAGCAAGAGAGGATTTATCCAAAGACCCACAGAGTACATGAACCTTGTGTGTTTGTCAGGCAGTACAGCCTCCCATTTGGAAGAGTGTGGGGTTGGTGGAGAAGGGGGGAAAGTGGAGGGGTTTTCTTCAAATGGAGCTGCTTTTTGGAGAACCACTAACTGCCCTGAAAGTAATTCATGTTAATCTCTGTGCAGACAAGAACACCACCAGCATCTCCTGGCCAGGAGAAAAGAGCATCCATGTGGAAGTGTGAATGAGCCCAGTTCTCTTATTCTGTCTTCTAATTGTAAAGCAGGTGTGTTGATGTCTAGCAGGTTGACCACACAGAAAACACGGTCAGATAAACTAATTCTATGTTATTGTAAACCTGAATCCTGCAAGTCTGAAAGTACATTCTCCTACCATCTCCTTTATAACTGAATAACATAAGGAGGGTCCCTTCTGAGTTTTTTTATCCATCCACTTTATAGTTGCAGGCTATGCTGTCACTTGTCTGATCATTTCCTAG
>JANHFJ010005231.1:65721-75842 GCA_032468195.1 Cerberus rynchops
GCTGGCTCAGGAATTCTGGGAGTTGAAGTCCAGGAGTCATGAAGGAGCCATAATGGCCCCTCTGGTCTAGGGACAGCCAAATGCAGACAAAAAAGCAGGCACACAGTTACATGTAACTTGGATGTACATTTACATTGGAATCTCATTGGTTCCATTAATATGGTTTAGTAAACATTTTTATCACTTGCTGTGGGGTTCAGTTAACACACATACACAAACACACATTGTTCTTCTACTTGTATGCAAGCAATGCTTAACATTCCTCCTTTCCCTCTGCAGCCTCCTGTTTTTCCAAGAACACCTGTTTGGATGGAATGGGACTTTTGTTGAACTGTATAATTTGGGAGGTGGCTGCTGAAATAATTGAAGATCATTGCCTCCCTGTGGTAAGGAGATTCTACTAGATACCAATACTTTCCATGGTTGGAAGGACAACAAGCTTTCTCTTCATTGATTGACCAATGGAGAGCTAGGCCTATACTTTTTCTTGAAGACCAAAGATGTACATTTCTTTCTATACTATATTTCTGATGAATTCACAGTGATTTTGAGGAAGGGATGTAAGATTTGGTGATCATTCTACTTTATATTCTACCATCTTTCTTCCAAAGAGCAGAGAAAAATCAAGCTTGCTTATTTTAAAGCTTAAAATCAAAGCAATTTACAAATTAGCCAGATCTCTTTAACTTCAAGCCCCTTACTGATTATTTTTTGGCCACACAGACTAAATCTATATTCTCGGCAGTCCTCCAATAAGCCGCTTAGGATTACTTATTCACAGGAGACATAGGAGCTACAGTTATGCATATGACTAGTTTGTTCTCAAGAGTCTTAACATCTAATGTGACAGACTACATAAATATTACTCCAAAATGTTTATTGTACAAAAATTAATTCTAGAAAACAATATAAGACAATTAGCTTCACTTTTTCAAGATTCCTATAGACATTGCAATAGATAACATTTCATTTTGTTTCAGCACACATTCAGTCATATAAAAATAGAATTATTTACATTACGTCTACATCCTTAAACAAGGCTATCAATTTTTTTTAATAAAAAGGCACTTGAATGGTATTGCTCATTTGTGGATATTGCTCACGGTATTGCATTTCCTTTGTGCAATTAGGAAAATAAAGCTTTAAAGATATTGTTATCCCACCATCCCTCATTCTTGCACTTATTCCCATTTTAACAATAAGTTCACAAGCCCAATATTTTGTTACAAATAAAGGAAACATCATCAAAAATATTTGTCATGGCAGTTTTACAAAGGCACATTATGTTAAACCATGGACATACATTCTTCTGTTCCTTTGAAATGATGCAATTTTCAGACATTTCAGATCACTCATCAAGAAGCACACTATGCTAAAAATATTTGACATTTACTGACTTCATGTAGAAGACACTGACAAGCACTTGTGATACTTGGTATGTAGCAAAATTTTGGTTCTTTGGGACACTTTGGCTGGAACAGTAATTTTAACTGTGATACATTCTTATAAAAAAGCAATTTGGCATTTGCATCTTCTTCTGTATGTCTTGTTACTTTTGTGTTACAGAAAAGTCATGCTTTAAACAAGTGAAATAAAACTTTTTTTTTTGCACCTCTTGGGAAACAGACGAACAAATATATGGAAAGGAGTGGATGTCTCTAATTTGTGGCAAAGGCATGAAAATAGGTAAACTCAGTGAGCTACACAGCAGCCAGATTCCTCATGTTTGTGCAGAAGAGACATTCGAGAGAAAGTTTTGGAACAATTTTTGCACTGGTATTTCTTCACATCCGAATGGGTCTGCAGATGGGCCCTCAAATTTGACCTGTCTGCAAATGCTCTGTTGCAATGAGGGCATGAAAAAGGCTTCTCTCCTGAAAAGAAGGGAAGAAGGAATTTAGTCATTTGAATGCTATAATAATGAAACGTGTATATGAAGTGGGCAAACTATTAGCACAGCAGGAGGAGGAGATGGGTGGATTCTAAATGCCATCAGAGGTTCTGTTCTTTACATTGTAGGCAACTCAGAGCTTGCAGAAAATCATGTTGCATTGAAGGACAAGTTACTAACCTATTCTACTTCAGCAGGTGCAGCCAGCACCCTGAAGGTTGGGCTCCACCCAACATTTCCATGTTTCCTCCATTCATTTACTGTATCCTGTGCAACGCCTTTTGCTGCCCAAGGCTGTGATTTGTATGCTGTTGATGTGGATGGCAGAGGTCCCATCAGATTTAATGCTTTAGTATTCTGCTTTTGTGAAACTAACATATAGGTTCACATGTTACTTGCACAGTCTCGTGAAAAAAAAAATGAATAAAAGTTTACACCTAACTGAACAGTTCACAGAATATTTATAAATGCTGTCTGTCCCATTTATGTAATTTAATGCAGAATTCAGTTGTCTTGGTTAACTTTACAGCCAACCCTCTTTGGAAATTCCCTTAGCTTAGACTGTGCTTGGTGGAGTTTGCTGCCATATGAATATGCATTGCATTACAACCTTGGAGAGTTTAGTTAGAATTGTTAAAGACAATCTGACATGATCAAGAGTTATTTCTACATAAAACCAGATCAGAGAGTATTCTATTTTAGGACTAGTTATGCTGTTCATATATCCACAGTCATATAAGACGTAAGGTCAGAGACTTAATCCCAGTTAACTACCATTAAGGTCCCTTTTTAGCCTGTGATCCTAAATCAGAAACAACTGCAGTCTTTATCTCATTTATCTGACCAAATAATTGATTTCAAGCAAAAACTCATTTCTAATCAATGTTCAAGGGGAAGAAAAAAAAACTACCTTCTAAGTCCGTATGCTGACTAATGGGCTTTGCTGTATGCACTGCCTGGGCACAACTCTTGACTATGCAGATTCTTGTTGGAAACTTGATCTGTTTGCCTCCTATTCCCTCTGGGTCTGTTTCTTTTCTCTTATTCCTGCATGGATCATGTTCCAAGGCATTTTTATGGCCAGCTGTATCCCTGTCTTTTGATACCTTGCTGAAAATTTCAGAGAAGCTAGAATTGCCATGGTAGGACAAAATTTGGCCCACTCACATAAGAAAGTTTTTTTTTTTTTTAAAAAGGGTGGGGGAGTAGAAAATGCCCACTGAACATCTAAAAGACCAAAATGGAACCAATGTCTATGTAATTGCAATAACTGAAGATAAAAAGAGCAGTCAGTGTGTCAGTATGGTCAACACAGAGAACGGTTGGATAGCTCTATATCATGTATGTGTAAAATTGTATTTTCCTCTTACCAGTATGAGTCCGGATATGTCCTTGTAGTAGCCAGGGTCGAGAGAAAGCCTTGCCACAAATCTTGCAGACACAAGGTAGTGTATGGGTCCTGATGTGCATCTTTAGAGCCCCCAGGCTCACATATTCCTTATCACAGTATTTACAGCTGAAGGATTTCCTAGACTGGGCATCACAGTGCAACTGCTTATGTTTGGCAAGTCCAGAGAAAGTTGAATAGGTCTTGTTGCATAAATTACACTGAAATTTTTCAGCTTCAATTGCATGGGGGTGGGAAAGCTTGGACTGGATTCTCTCCTCTTCATCACTAATGGGACTTTCTGAGCCACTGTGATCTTTGGACGAAGTGTCAGAATGGGGGGGTGGGCTGACTCTTCCCAAAGATGAAGGATATCCAGAAAGAGGAGAAAGATCACTGGGTAAGGGGGAAGGCAACAGCCCAGTTGTAGTCCAGACTGTGATTGGATTGTATGCCACCGAACTCAGGATTTCTGGTTGTGGAATTATTGGCATTGGGTAGCTCTCATAAAGGTATGGAGAAATTATCACTGGAAAAAAGACAAAGAGAAGAAAACCATTAGAAAATGAAGGAAATAACAGCCACACTACCCAGACTTACCCAGATGGGAAGTGATGAAATTGCCCATGACATTTGACAAACATATATTTTTAAAATGTAGAGCATTCAAGGAATGCAGTCCTTCACATATATGTAAGTTTTACACTGTGCACCATAAACCCTCGGAGGTCCAATTTGGTCCAAGGCATAGTTCTCTCCCGGTTTGGTCATGAAACCCAGCAGTAAAATCCAGCTTATCCTCCTTGGTTTCCAAACTTCTCTTGTGCAGCAAAGATCAAATGCAATTTTAGCAGTTAAGCAAAAAAAAAAAAAAAAAAAAGTAGACGTTTCAAAAGGTTGGTGCTGACACGTTTGTAAACAGGACGAAAAGAAAGCACTGCCCAGGGGGACGAAAAAGTATGCTAAAGTGCACACACTTTTTGGTGAAAACAGGCAGGGGGAGTTAACTCAAGAACGGCCGTTACCCCAAGCGGAGCCCGACTTCCAGCTTCCATGCAGATTTCCCTCTGGCGTTACCTGTATGTGTATCCAGTTCACTATAGTTGGGCTTTTTGGACGCGTTGAAATGTTTCTTCACCAAGAAGGACCGTGGCATTTTGAAACACAAGGACTGCTTCCCCCCTTTCCCGGACTTCCTCTGGCTGCGGAATAACGGTTCCCAGCTTTTGAGCAGCAGAATAGAAAAGAATCACTGCAGGGACATTGGTCCTCTAGAACTTCTCCGCCTCTGCTCGCCCCATGCAGCAAAATTATGTAGTGTAAAGCAGTCCTTGAAAAAGTGCAGTAAATACCCCACTCATCAGGTGCAGGAGGGGAGGGGTCCGGGGACGCCGTTTCAGCCAATCCGGAATTCGCTCATGTTCTTTTGACAAACTCAAGCTTCTTCGGGCCGGAGACTTCTCCCCGGCTCTTAAAGAGGGAAGATCCAATCCCTTGGAGTTGCTCAGGACTTGGATCAAGTTTCAACTCCTCCCTTTGTGATGGCTGCAAAGGAGAGAGGAAGACGCTCCTCTCCAGCGGCAAGGCAAGGAAGGCATTGGAGCCTCTCTGCCCTGCTCCTACCGGGCAAATTCTACTTGAGGAGGTGGTGTGTGTATGGCGCCGCCAAGGGAAAGGGGCCTTTTTGCCCACATTCCCGGAGCTGTGGAGTTCTGCAAAGCTTCTTCCAATGGCACGCCTGCCTCCCAGATGTGCGCGGGAGGCAAGGCGGAGGAGAAACGCTTCCCTCGGCTGAGCAAAGAGCGGAGGGTAGAGAGGAGACGGCTAACGACCTAGTAGAAGATGCTAATGAGAGCGAGGCTTTGCTTTGTCAGGGCGGTGCAACCTATTTTGGGAATGGCTCAAAAATGTTGCATGGTAAGGGAATACCCCACATTTGCCTTTTGATTCACAGAATAGCCCAGGTGTAACCCTAAGGTAGCCAGGCATATGAAACTGCAGATAAAGAACGGTTCAGTTGGATCCGTGTTATTTTGTGGATGTCTTTGGGTAAAAATAAGATAGACTTGGTTCTTGTGGTTTGGGTTTTGAACAAAACACTCCCCAATCTCGGACATTGCTTAGTTTAGAGAAAATATCCTTGAACAGAGTTGGATTTTGATTCTAAGCAAAAGTGCTACGGTCGGCACAAAAACGCTTTCTATTTTAGAATTTTCGTGCTGCGAGGAATTCTGCATTTCCTTCCTGGAGGAAATTGAGTCATTCCTGTAAATACCCTAGCACAGAATTAAATGTGTGCAGCCAAATGCTCCAGTTAGCCCAGAGAGCCTGTGTGGAATAGAGGAAAACTAGCCAACTCCCTCTAATACCATTTTTTTCTGGCTCAGCTTTTTCTAAACTTGTGCCTTCCAGATGTGTTGGAAGTAGGTTTTAGATATCTGGAAGGCACCAGGTTAGAGAAAGCAGATCCAGACCTATTTCCCCAAAATATAACGATGCCCTTTGTATCTTGCAAATACTTGGTTCTCACATACTGCAAAATTGGGTTGTTCATGAAATGCTCCCTGCAATTTAGATGCAATTTAATGTAATCATATGCCCATTGTTTATAACTGAGATTTAGTTTCTAGTTTCCATACCTTTATGTTTCCAAATTCACCTTAAAACTGCATTTTTATATACCGTGTTATCACAACGTGTTGCTAGAGCAAGGGAAATAAAGTAGAAGTAGAAGGTAGAAAGTTACACCAGACCACCCCAGCCTCCTTTGCAACAGGTGTTGGGAGTGAAGATATGGAGAAAAAAAAATCTGTGGTTCTGTTAAGACTTGTAAGAGCAAAGTGCTTTGTCAAGCTGCATAACTTCTTTATCTGGGAGATGCCAAAACAAGTGCAGCAGTGGAGTTGATCTGCTTTCATGTAGAGATCCAACTGTTAACAGACTCCAAGAAAGTCTTAAATTTTTGTTGTTGAAAGAACACCTATGCCGAAGAAATTTGATTGGTTTGCTAGCACTAAGCAGGATAGTTACTTTTTTTTTTAACAATGATATAATGTGGTTTCTGCTTTGATGGAATGAAATCAAGAAAATAACAAGATGATTTCCTAGGCATGTTTTCTTCTAGATAAATATGCATGCAATCAAAGACATTTTAGAGTAAACAATCTGGTGCCCTCCAGATGTTATGGAGGATAGTCTTCTCAATCCCTTATCAAGTTGAGTGGTGCTTTGAGGGAGCTGCAGTCCAAATAACAGGAGCACACTTAAGAGTACTTATCTCTGTTTTAGTGGTTCAACTAATTTCCTTCTGCTTCTAGGCTGCCATTCCTGCTGCACAACAATGGTTAAAATGTTACTTCATTTCCTATCCCCGTGAAGCCTTCCTTCTTACTACTGCTTTCTTTGCCATTGATCTCCTAAATTTGGTTTGTTTCATGCAGTTCATTTTTCCAGACAAAACAAATGGAAATATTCCAAAGGAGCTTCTGCAAATTTGCCTTAGAATGCTGAACCTGGATAACCAATAACCAGGAGTCTGATAGCACTTTTTCCAATTAACACATATTATTACAAATGCTACCAGAGTCTTCTTCATTTTCTTGCTAACAGACAAACATGGCTGTGCTCCTACAGCATGGGTGTCAAGCTTGTGGCATCACATTGCCATCGTGTGACATTTCATGTTTTTTTCCCCCTTCATGGAGCTGGGTCGGCATGGCCTGCATGTGATACATCCGGGCCATGGTCCACCAGTTTGACACCCCTGTCCTACAGGGCCAACCACAGACAGTAATACATTGGGTTTTTTTGGCATAGGGATTATACTATGCTTGATACATAGCAAGACCTATTCTGGAACACTTCTGTGTGTAGCATGGTCTTCATAATATAGTTGTGGTCAACTTCAGGTGATCAGAGAACATCACTAAGACTATGAGCAATATCCCAACTTGATTTTTCCAAAAACTGATGCAGTATACAACCCCCCCTAGCAGTGTGTTACTAGTAAAAGGGCTAGTATTAATTGTTAACACAATGTATTTCAATATATCTTGATTAACCTAAAGAACAATTAGAAAAGCAATAAAGGAAAGAAAAATATTTTTTTAAGGAAAAATAGCATGAGGACCACAAGTTGAAAATGTTTTGTGTATGAAGTATTGGACAGACTTATAGCATATACTATGTGAATTTATCTCAAGTAGCAGATGATTTTTTTCATAGAACATAGCAAAAATTACTTAACAGATGGCGTGAAATTCCCCAGTAGACTATCAACAACAGTGAAGCAAAGTACATTTTGTCATGTGAAATGCTTGCTCTTTTCTAAATTTCCACAACTATTTGATTTTCTTTCAGTGCAGAAAATAACATTGACTCTAGCCTTTGTGAGCATCATTCTTACACTGTGACAATGTTCATCTGTACCAAATGATGATTAATCAATGTCCATATGACCCAGAAGACAGTAAGAGCCTTATGCTCAACTATCTCATGCTTGATGCAGTTGCACCAGAACATCAGCATAGGAGAAGTGTGGTGAAGAAGGCCCTTCGGCTTCTCTAGCCAGACTTCTGTATAAATCATAAGGTCCTGACATGTCAGGCAAGTGAGGGGGGGTTGTAAAATGAATGATGTTGGGCAATGGGTGCAAGACATGTCATTACATGGCTTTAGAAGGATATTAGCAGAATGTTGTTAACCTGAGTGAGGTTTTCTGTCAAAAAACTGGGTGAGTCTGTATGAAGGCTACATGAGTCAGAGTCAGCAGGTGTTTAACATGAACACGTTACGGGGAGGGGGAGACTGCTCAGTTGAAGGCAGCCAGAGATAGTGTTGTGTTAGAAGGAAAGAATTGGCCTGAAGAAAAGATCACAATCAAATATAAATCGCAGTTAAAAGCAGCAGATACTTTTGAAAAAGACACGAGTGTTTTGTGTTGTTTTCCAGGCCCCTCTTTTAATGCAGAAATCAAGTATTGACACTGTTTCTTAAATATTTAGGATAAGCCCATTAATTGTTTTATTTGCAGGTTGACTAATATACCGTAGCCATGAACTCTTTCTTGAAACATTGATCTTGTATGATGGCAATCCATGTCTGGCTAAGGGTGCTGTGAAATAGCAAGTTTTAGAATGCAATGAAGATAGACTTCATTCAGAAAATGCAATTTGAAAGGCTTTTTTGATATGCTGTTCCTGATGAAGGTACAAGATCTTCCAACCCCCACTGCTCATTTCAGCCCTGAGGTACAATTATGCACCTTTATTGGTACTGCGGCTAATTCTCAAATAAGCCATTTTTTATTTCCTATTTTATTGGTAAGACATTACTTGTCTTGCCTTTCCTAAGGACTTGAGATCACCGGAGGATTAGAAATTTAAATAAATGACCAAGCATACATCAGTGTCAAAATTGGAAACAGTGGAGAAAATGTAGGAAAACAAATACTGACAATGATATGAAGGATGTGATTTCAATCTTTTTCTTGACACAAAAGTATCATATGCTATGACCACAATTGAGCCCAAAATTTCCATTGCTAAGCAAGACAGTTGTTAAGTCTGACTTAGTCAACAATTTGACTACCTTTCTTGCCATAGTTGTTAAATGAAACCCTGCAGTTGTTACATTAGTAACACAGTTGTTAAATGTTGAATCTGGCTTTTCCATTGACTTTGATTGTCAGAAGGTCATAAAAGGTTATAATCTGATCCCGTGACACTCAGTGGTGATATTCAGCCTGGTTTCTCCAGTTCTAGCAAACTCGTAGTGGGGATGATAATTTGGACCTGCCCCTGCCCTTTCCTGTCCTATATCCCCTTCTTTTTTTTCCTTTGTGTTTGCAATCGTGCAAAACAGCTGTTTTCTGCATTTCGCAGCCTTCCTACTCACCCAGGTTGCCTCTAGTAAGTGCAAAACTTGCATTTTAGAAGCTGTGCAGCAACAGGCGTGCACGCACTGAACCGGTAGTAAAACTACCAGCATTCCACCACTGGTGACACTGGAACTGGCATAAATACATTCAGCGTCTGAATTTCGAACAAATGGCCATGGGATGCTGCAATGATTATAAGTATGTAAAACAGTAATAAGTCACTTTTTTCAATGCCATTATAACTTCAAACAGTCATCAAATGAATGGTAAGTAGAAGAGTACTTGTACTAGCTGTTGTTTTGGAATGGAGAAAGGAAATTATAGACACAGAATTGTTAGGGCAAAATGATATACATTTGAGAGGGGAAAAAATGACTTCCCATTTAGGCATGGTTCACATTAAACCGTGATATGCTATAAACTACACTATGAGGTATGAACCATGGTGAACATATACGCTAAATTGTGCTTTGTTTATAATAGTAAACCATAAACTGGTTTTATCATATTGTAAGCTGCGCAGAATCACTGTATCACAGATGGGCACAAAAGGATAAGGAATTAATAAGTAAATAAACAAAAACCACAATGGTAGTATTGACTGTGCTAAGTTAAAACAATATAGACATATACATAATATGGTATTATAAAAATAAGTATGTATGAGAGGTATTTTATTTTTCCAGTGATACGGCATTTATTTCATTTTAATAACCTACTATGCTTATATTTGGATAAGATTCTGATGAAAGAAAAAAATCACAAACTACACAACCTTGTGTGAAAACTCAGAAGTGACACTTATTGAATTATAAATTATAAATTTTAAATGAATCTTAAATCTTAAATTTTATATTAATTCTGTTTTAAAATGGGTTTTTTAATGAATTTTAACTTTTTAAAATTTGTTTAATCAGCCTATTTAATTAATTAATTTTAATTGATTCTTAATTTGTATTTATTGT
>JANHFJ010005231.1:76259-88499 GCA_032468195.1 Cerberus rynchops
ATGGACTTCAACTCCCAGAATTCCTGAGCCAGCCCTGGAGTTGAAGTCCATGAGTCATGAAAGAGCCAAGGTTCCCGACCCCTGCCATAGGATATACTTTAAAGAGATTGTAATAAGTACTACCGTAATAGGAATTACAAAGAGAAACCAAATATAATAGACTAGAAAAAAATAGGAAAAAAGTATGTTTTAAAATATTAGCTATCTAAATTGTGAAACTCAAAAAACACTTAAGCACTACAACTTGTGAAAAACTATGGTTCAAGTTTCATTATAGTGCCAATATTTACATACAATTAATGTGGAAACTGGAAGTAATTGGTGAGAGAATTATCCTACTTTATATGTCAAGGAATAGTCTTTGTGTTTTTTTTAGAAATGCAACAAACACTGCCCCCCCCAATTAAATCTTTGAAGTATTTCCGGACATTTTAGTCTGCTTGTTAAACTGGAGTATTAACCAGCATTTGGTTGCTGTTGGCAATGTCTGAGGTAACATTTTAGACTACATGCAGTCATTTCAAATTATAGCTGGTAATAAGACTTTAATGCTAGGATCCCACAGCAGAAAAGGAGTATCTTCTTACTGAACATATTCTGAAGTAATTCACATTATCATTTAAAGAGGAAATCCCATAGTCCATAGTCAAAAACTTCTTGAGAGCATCATTTATTGCAACACTATGAAACTGGGCTAGGTTTGATTTAGTTGGTGAGGCTAAATTTAGAGTCCTTACTCAAGGTTTGTTTATTCTGAACTTGACACATCCTTTGTACTTCACTGTGAAATCAGATGTTGATGATAATTAAGACAAAATATTCTCTGTTGCTGAAATGCTGACTTCAGAACAAATTATCTGTTTTTTTTTCTATAGGCATTTTCCCTTAATGAAATACAGGAATGGACCTACCATTAATTCAGCTCAGCAAGTAACAGCATTTGCCTGACTCTCTCTCTCTCTCTCTCCCTCCTTCCCCGCTCCCCCATGTGAAAAAATCAAAACAGATCAAAAGGGAATATCTGGACGGTAGCTAGGCCGGAAGTTGGAAAGCATCATGAGTTAAAGCTGACACCATCCATGCAGGCTTAAATATGACATTTTCCTACGAATTTGAGTACATACTGTTTATGTGCAGTTGCTTACAGAATCAATTAAGAAAAGAGTGAATGTGGTTGATGCAAAAGTTTGGATATCATTTCAGTCTGTACTTTCTAACACCCTCTCTGTAGAAGTAACAACTTCCAAATGCTTCCAATAGCTACTGTAGCAAAGATTTCTTTTTATTATTATCTTTGAATCCTCTCCTGTCCTCACTCTTCCTTGCAAAACTCTTCTAGCTCAAAAAATAGTCTTAGGTTTCTTTGCATGTTTGAGAGATTATCACAGATTTTCAATATTATTCGAGTATGGGAACTGTGAGGCCTAATACCAACCCTTTTTATTATAATGTTTCTCAGCCTTTCTTTCTTCGAGGCTAATCTGGAGGTATTGTTCATATTGTTAATTTTTGATACATCCAATGTCTCAGTCTGTGCTTTATAGCAGGGGTGTCAAAGTCAAGGCCTATGGGCCGGATGCGGCCTACAGGGTGCTTAAATCTGTCCCTTAGGGCCGGCCTGGAAATAGCAAAGTACCAGCCCACAGTGCTGCTGTGCTCCATTTTTGTCCTGGAAGGCCTCCTGCAGCATTTGGTGGCCAAAATGGGGTGTGGGAAGACCGCACATGGACCCCCCTACACCCTGTTTTCAGCCTCTTGCAGCACTCTGCCAGCCAAAACCTTTTGGCTGGCAAAGTGGTGCAGGAGGCTGTCTAGGCTGAAAACCATTTTGGCCAGCAGGATGCTGCAGGACGCATCTGTCTAACCCCCGCTCCCCGGCTGGCCCATGGAAGAGAACTACAATGCTGACCTGGCCCTCAAAGAAATCCAATTTGATACCTATGCTTTATAGCAGGGCTCTCCAAACTTGGCAACTTGAAGACTTGTGAAGACCAGCAAAGCTGGCTGAGGAATTCTGGGAGTTGAAGTCCACAAGTCTTCAAGTTGCCAAGTTTGGGGACCCCTGCTTTATAGGGATGAAGAAACGAGGGAGCTCCATATGTCCTGAAAGATAATTCCCACCAGGTCAGCCAGCATGGTCAATGGGGAAGAACATTGGGAGTGATAGTTTTCATTGTTCAGGTGCTCAGTTTCTTCTTCCTTTTTGAATGTTTGAAACTGTTGGCTCTGACAGCTTAGAGGTTATGAAATTCAGGCTGACTGCTTTATGACAGCAAAGAGTTTTATGCATCTTTTTCTAGCATCTAATGGATCTCTGGATTTTTGCATTTCAGATCTGGTAGCTGTACTGGATCTAAATGCGCAGAAGGGCAGAAGGGCCATTTTCATGACTGCAGTACAATCCCTTTGTATCTCATTACTGTCAAAACAGATGATTCTATCAGGCATTACAACGGGAATATCTGCGTCTGGGATTGATCGCCTAATATAGAAAACTACAAGTTAAAGTGGAACTTGTTATATATTTAAACCTTGGGCTGACATACCAATTGATATAGCTTATTAGATTCCTCCAAGCAGGAAGAAGTGTGAGCTGTCTTTCTACTGCAGTTTAAACTCTGTTAAGCAATTTAAGGCCATGAATGAAACAGTATGTAAAAACTATATCATGCTACGTTATACTTTTTAAACTGTCAAGTTGGTGCTTTAAAACCCAATCTGGATCATGTGATGAGGGAATCTTAATCCTTTCTCTTAGCTCTGATAACATGGTAAAAGGAAATCCTTCATCCCAGTATCACGCACCCGTGTATGTGTGTCTGGAATACAAATAAAGGAGCTGAATCCAGTCCCAATAGTTTTTTATATTATAGTAAATTTTAGGAAGAGAAGTGCATCAT
Organism: Cerberus rynchops; assembly: GCA_032468195.1. Taxonomy (NCBI): domain Eukaryota; kingdom Metazoa; phylum Chordata; class Lepidosauria; order Squamata; family Homalopsidae; genus Cerberus; species Cerberus rynchops. The sequence continues at coordinate 79,160 of JANHFJ010005231.1, forward strand.
GCTTTGAATATTAGATGCTTATTTCATTCTAGCTGTAGCCTTCCTAAATGTACTTTTGTAACATCAGATCCTGCTGGATTTATTTAACTGTGACTTGCTGTTTACTCAGTGACTTACTGCTCAGCTCTTGCCTCCTGGATTGTCTTTGGCTTCTGATTGTTCTTTGGTCCTGAAAAAGAACTTTGCCCCAATGATCCTGTATCTCAGTTCACCTGCTGCTACACATGGCGTAGGTACTCTATAGCAAAGCTCATGGCAAAAGGCATTCATTTAAACCAATGGTTTTCAAACCAGGACACTTTAAGATGTGGGGACTTCAAGCTAGCTAGGGAATTCTGAGAGTTGAAGTCCACCCATCTTAAAATTTCTGATTTTGAACATAGTTTAAATTTAAGAATCTGAATCAATAACATCAAATATTTTAATGCCTGATCACCCACAATAAATTTAGTTACTTCCAAACTCCTTAAATTATGATCTTTAAGAAATATCTGAGGGAAGACAGTGTATTCCTATTGAGCAATCACCAAGAAAGCTTTTAAAAACCCAATAAAAGTTGCTGGCTCTAGTGGAAGATGAAGAAAGCAGAGCTTTAGAAATCCCTTCCTCACCCTATCCAATAGCCATATTTAATTTAAATTCACCTACAATTTAATTTAGACAGCTTCAAAAAGGTCAGATGCAAAAACTGTCAGAATTTGTTGGATAATAGATTTTTTTTAAGTAAGCAATAAAAAACACAGTTAAATTCTGCTGTACTGCTCCATGTTGCATGCATCTGGACCTCAAATCCAATAAATCCAGATTTATTGTGGAAGGATGAGTCAGCTGGATTGAATTTTTGTTAATCATTGCACGTCAGTGCAATTCCTTCCCAGGAAGATCTTGAAAAGGATTTCTGCAGAGTGAAACAGGCATTTTAATCATTATTATACAGTTGGGAAGAGACACCTGCTGGACAATCCATACTGTGTACACCAGTCTCAATTGTTTGAGCCTCACAGACTAAATCAGAATGTTTTTTGCTTCAGTCAAAAAGAGATCTGTTATGCCACCAAGTGGTCAATCATAGAATTTCATTTAGAATAAATTTCAGATTAAAAATCAATCCCCTAATTATTTCAATGAGGAAACCTAGTAATGAAATAACTTTGTTGATCTGATTGTATTAATTTAGCAGAATGTAATGCAATTTCTGGACAAATAAAATTTGGTTTCTTTCCTTAGTAAAGTTTTTATATTGCTTTCTGTTTTTGTTGTTGTTAGTTGCAAAGTCGTGTCCAACCTATCGCGACCCCATGGACAACTTTCCTCCAGGCCTTCCTGTCCTCTACAATCCCCCGGAGTCCATTTAAGCTCATGTTGACTGCTTCAGTGACTCCATCCAACCACCTCATTCTCTGCTGTCTCATTTTTCTTTTGCCCTCAATCATTCTCCAGTGAGTCCTTTTTTCTCATTAGGTGGCCAAAGTATTTATAGTTTCATCTTCAGGATCTGGCCTTCTAAAGAGCAGTCAGGTTTGATCTCCTCTAGGACTGACTTGTTTGTTCATCTTGCAGTCCAAGGGAGTCTTCTCCAGCACCATAGTTCAAAGGCCTCAATTCTTTGGCACTCAGCCTTCCTTATGGTCTTCCTTTCATAGCCATACGTTGCAACTGGGAAAACCATAGCCTTGACAATACCCACTTTTGTTAGCAGGTGACGTCTCTGCTTTTTAGAATGCTGTCTAGTTTTGCCATGGCTTTCCTCCCCAGGAGCAAGCATCTTTAATTTCTTGGCTGCAGTCCCCATCTGTGGTAATCTTGGATCCCAGGAAAATAAAATCTGTCACTACCTCCATTTCTTCCCCATCTATTTGCCATTAATTGAGAGAGCCGGGTGCCATGATCTTAGTTTTCTTCATATTGAGTTTCAGCCAGCTTTTGACTCTCCTCCATCACCTACATTAAAAGGCTCTTTAGTTCCTCTTCACTTTGTGCAATTAGAGTGGTATCATCTGCACATTGTTGATATTTGTTGATATTTCTCCCAGCAATCTTAATTCCAATTTGTGATTCATCTAGCCCTGCCTTTCTTCCTTTTAATAATGTGCTCTGCATATAAGTTAAATAGGCAGGGCAACAGTATATAGCCTTGACAAATTCCTTTCTCAATTTTGAACCAATCAGTGGTTCCATGTCCAGTTCTCACTGTTGCTTCTTGATCTGCATATAGGTTTCTCAAGAGACAAATAAGACGGTACTCCCATCTCTTTAAGAACTTGCCACAATTTGTTTGTGATCCACACAATCAAAGCTTTAGCATAATCAATGAAACAGAAGTAGATGTTTTTCTGGAACTCCCTAGCTTTCTCCAGGATCCAGTGTATGTTGGCAATTTGATCTCTAGTTCCTCTGCCTCTTTGAAATCCTGGCTATACTTCTGGTAGTTCTCAGTCCACATACTGCTGGAACCTAGCTTGTAGGATTTTGAACATAACTTTACTAACATGTAAAATGAGTGCAATAGTAGTTTGAACATTTTTTGGCATTGCCCTTCTTTGGAATTGGAATGTAAACTGACCTTTTCCAATCCTGTGACCACTGTTGAGTTTTCCAGATTTGCTGGCATATCAAGTGTAGTACTTTTACTGCATTGCCTTTTAGGATTTTGAATAGCTTAGCTGGAATACTGTCAGCTCCACTGGCTTTCTTGTTGCTCAGACATCCAAAGGCCCATTTGATTTTACATTCCAGGATGTCTGGTTCAAGGTCATTGGACACCACATAGTGGTTATCAGGGTCATTAAACTTGTTCTTGTATAATTCTTCTGTATATTTTTGCCACCTCTACCTAATCTCTTCTGTCTCTGCTAGGTCCCTGCTATTTTGGTCCTTTATCATGCCCATCTTTGCATGAAATGTTCCCTTCATATCTCCAATTTTCTTGAAGAGGTCTCTGGTCCTCCCTATACTAGCTGAGCCACAGTCAGATCATGGTCTTGTTTTTACTGACTGTATAGAGCTTCTCCATCTTTGGCTACAGAGCACATAGTCAATCTGATTTCTGTGTTGACTGTCTGGTGATGTCCATGTGTAGAGTCATCTCTTGGGTTGTTGGAAAAGAGTGTTTGCTATGATCATTGTATTTTCTTAACAAAATTCTACCAGCCTGTGCCCTGCTTCATTTTGTACTCCAAGGCCAAACTTGCCTGTTATTCCTGTTATCTTTTGGCTTCTTACTTTAGCATTCCAATACCCCATGATGATAAGGATATCTGTCAAGCCTAAAAAGACATTTTGGACTGGGGTTGTTTTGCTGAACAGTATTAGCCATTGCTTTGCATATTATGTGGGGCCTTTTAGCTTTGACACATTTTTTCTTAATTCTGCAAGGCCACCAGGTTGGAGGAGTGGAGGTTGATAGAACTGACTTGGGGTTGTTATCTAGTCTGCATTCTTTTAACATAGTTCTCATGGGAAAGTTTCTCTGGGCTGTGAACACCTGAGATGGGACGTCCTGGATGAAATGTTGGAACTTTCTTTGAAAGGGTTGGTGAGGAATTAACATGTAATAGTTAGTGGGGTGGAACTTTCAGTTTTACTTGGGTGAAGAAAGCCTGGGAATTTTAGATTCAGGATTTCTCCAGACTTACCAGAACAATGTCTTCAATAAAATCTTATTCTATGGACTTCCGTTTCTTTGGAATTCTGATTGCGTTGCTAACATTTGTGGAACCCTGACATTCATTTTGTTAGATAGAGCCCAAGGTTCAAGTCTGCCAAGATCCTTCTGTATCTTAAGCCTAATAGTTGAACCTAGCAACAATTAGGTAAGAGCTAGACAGGAAATAGGAAAAAAATGTAAGTGACAGATGGACCACTGGGTCAGCTCTACCATTAGTCAGGCTGAGATAGCTACTTCAGATGTAAATGTCGACTATGCATGTCAAGTGAGAAACAGCAGTGCCCTCACTCAGTCATTTCCACTTTGTGCTGCTTAAAGCTAACAATGAAAGCAGCCTATCACTTTCTGTTAATCTAGTTTAGAATTCTCAGAATAAATGGAGGAAGCTGTTGCATCATGAATAGTGAAATATTAGTAGGTTCTTTATATAGAAATGGAAGCTGTGGAACCTCTAATTTGTCTTTTGTTTCAATCAGCAAAATGTTTTTGTCTAACCCTGCTCTACCAAAAAGGACTATCATAGAGTATTCCTGGGAAAGATGAACAAAGAATGCTGGAAGAATACCAAGAGTATATAATACCAGTAAGACCAACCAAGGCAGTAAGACCATTCCATCTGCCCAGCTGGAGCAAGCAAACATCTATGTTGGACAGCAGCAAAAGAGCAACCTGCTGGAGGTGGGTGATCATTTTAGTAAAAAGGAACACTAATAACAAAGAGAACCTTTCATATTGTGTAAGAAAAAGCAATGCTAAACTACTTTTGCATTTTACCAAAAAAATTACATGGATAGAAAACATAAAATGATCAATGATATAATGCTAGATGACGGGACTTTTGGGTCAGATGGCACTCAATATACTACTGAGAAAAGGAGCTAAAGAGCTTTTGGAGTACTGAATGAGGTTTATGATGCCAGTAGGCTAAAGCTCAAGGTTAAAGCTTCTAGTTGCTGAGGTTGCCATGCAGGAAATGAAAATCCAAAACTGCGAAGTTAGAATTACAGGGATCAGGGAACTTAAGAAGCATGAATACTGAGAAGCTCAACACAGTGAAAGGTGAAGTGAATCAGCAACACATTGATATCATAGGAATCCTATGATATTTTCATTTGCTAACAAAGCTTTCCTGCCACCAAAACAATATCTTTAGATATGACCATCATTTAACAGACAACCCAGAAATAAAATTGACTAAATTATAAATGCAAGGAGGTGAAAGAGCTCAGTTATAACCGCAAAGATATTGCCAGGGGCTGCTTGTGGAACAGATCACAAAATCATTGCTCTGAACTTCTGAACTTTATTGATAGAAAAGCAGAAAAAGTGTGGAATGAAGTTAAGGATGATTGTGAAAAATAACTGCTAGAGATCTAGAAATAGGAAAAGCAAACTTTTGTATCAGAACAAACAGTGGAAATTGTCAAGAGAATAAAAGTCAAAGTCCAGAAATATAAAAATCTTAGGAAAGAAATTATCAAAGAATTTTACGGAGCTGTTAGAAGAGAGCAGTGTTACAATGAGATCTATAAACACATTGAATATGGAATCTGACTTTGAAAAATAAGGATAGTCTTCCAAAAGATCTCCAAACTCAGAAGTCTCCACCCTCAAATTGATATGTTAAAAGCTGCCAATAAATTAATTTAAAGATCAAGAAAAATTGGACACAATATTCTGAAATTCTATCCAGTAGAGATGTTAAATTCCAACATACGTTAAAAGATATTCCCTATTTATAGGAAACTTTGGTATTAGAAAATGAGGTTAGATTAGTTGAAAAGATAAGGAACTGGGGGAATACTTTTAGAAAAACAGCAAGCAACAATAGATGAAAAACTAACAGACCCAAAATATATTAACAAAATGACAGTGTCCTGAGATTGGAAGAAGTTAGACTATATATCAATACCAAATAAAGCAATTTTGACAAGTATGCAAATTATTGTACTATATTCTTAAATTTATATACTAGCAAATAAAATCATCCAACACATATTAATGCCCTATATACGGAAAGGGACACATCAAATGTTCAAGCTGGCTTTAGAGAAAACTGAAGGAATATGAGGCATTATTACTTTATTATTTTAATTTAGTTTATTTATATCCTGCCTTTGTTATTTTTACAAATAACTCAAGGTGGTAAACATATCCATCACACCTTCCAGCTTCTCTTTTCTTCACAAGAACAAATCTGTGAGGTGGATTGGCCTCAATTCTGTGAGGTGGCTGAGAGAGAGAGAGGTTTTAAAATATGAGGAAGAAATATCAAAAACCTGCAGTATGCTGATTGTAATACTCTGACAGCTAAATAACCTGCAAGTTCTAGTAATGAAAATCAAGGAGTATAGCGTAAATATGGGCTACAATTAAATAAGAATTCAAAGTAATGACTATAGGTATAGCAAGCAGCCTTAGGATTGACAATAAATCAGAGGTGAAATTCAGACGTTTGTACCAGTTCTATAGAACGGTTATTAGAAGAAATCTCCTTTTGTTTTTCCCCCCACTTTGCAGGGTTTATTTATTTATTTTATTAATTAGATTTATATACCGCCCCCTCTCCCTAGGGACTCAGGGCAGTGCGCAGCCAATAAAAAACACATATGACAATTTAATTTAACAATTAACAATTTAAAATTCAATTAAAATAATTAAATGATGGCTAATCAACTAAAAATATTAAGATTTTAAAATTAACTTTAAAAATCAATTAAGAAATATTAAACAAATTAAAATTCAAAAAATCCATAGATTAAATATAGAATTGAAATGAATTGAAAATTTAATTTAAAAACCCTCAGGTATCAGGCCAGGCCGGCTCACTGAAATAAATGGGTCTTCAGGGCACATCGAAAACATTGGAGATCCGTAATAATATGAATCTCCGGGGGGAGTTCATTCCACAGGAAGGGTGCCGCCATAGAGAAGTCCCGTACCCTCAGGGTTGTCAAATGGCATCGGCCCAATGATGGAACCCTGAGGAGGCCAACCCTATGGGAACGCACTGGTCGGCTGGAGGCTGATGGCAGCAACAGGCGGTCCCATAAGTACCCGGTTGGTGGTGGATTATGAGTGAGCAGTTAAAGTTTTCCTAATTTTACATACAACATAGCAAAATGCAAAGAAAATACTTTTCTTTGCAACTACTGATCCGATAGCAGTAATTGCACATGCAAAAGATCAGTAATTCTCAGATATTTTATTAAGTAAAGTGTTATAAATTGAGTCTGTGAGATCTGTCAAGATTGGTTGGATACACCCATCTACTTGGGCTAGTATGATTACAGTTGGTGTTTTTAATATTTGCTCCTTCTCAGCATTATTTATAGAGATTCAGTGTTTTTAATTCATGCAATATAATACCTTCCTTTTTATTAGTGTATCTCTTGTTTCTTGTAGTATACTGTTAAGCTTGTTAGAGTAGCTTGATAATGGTACTTCATTTATTTATCTTTGTTGCATTTATATTCCAACATTTCTGTGACATCTCAAGATAGGATCCACATGAAAATCCTGTAAGGTAGCCTGAGAAAGATAACTGACCCTAAATCCTTTCTGAAATCTAAGTTTAAACAAGGGCTTGAACCTTGTTCTCACTGATCTAAATTATATACCTTGACCAAATTTACCATACTTTAAGGCTACTCTTCACTATGGACTAAAAAATCTCTATGAAAAGTTCTACAATGTGTTCAATAGTTGCTATAGTTTTTGTCTTCCTTGAAAACCTGTAGCAGCACCTTCTAACCTGAATATGTTTTGCAGTGTCAGCTTCATTACTACAGTGTTGTTGGTGCACTAAAGCAGGCACAAAGGTGATGTTGCTGATGGAAATCTATCTGTGTTCAGTTTAATTCTCTTTATTGTGGAACATGATTACACAAGTTCAGACTGCGTGCTGTCCTAGATAGATCACTGTATCAACTTTCATTCTTATTACACTAACCAATCTAGGTCTTGCTTACAAAGAACAAATATATCACTTGTTACCTACAAATTCTAAAGAATAACTCAATTTCTATCTTGTTATCCTTCTAAAATTACAGGGTTGAAATCACCTGCACGAACTTTTCTTGCATTTAATACATTTCTTTTAATATAGATGTAAGTAATTTCAAGCATTTCCCCATATGTAATGCAATCATTTTTTCTTTGACATATATTTTGTCATACACTATACGTTTGTATGCACTAATGTGATTTAATATCCATTTTCCTATTGCATATATCCATTTTATATAAAATTTAATTTAATGTACACATGAAACAACGAGAATCCAAAATTCATAGGGTTACAAAATGGGAATAATGACATTCCATTTGCGTATTAGGTCAAAAATATGAATTGGATTGATGGTTGCTAAAAATAATCAAATTAATTTGTTGCCCCTCTTACAATGCTTATGATTTTTAAGCTAGCATTTTATTATCTTTTTAGGATAATAAGGTAGAGTCAAGCCCACTTCCTATTAGTAAATCATACAGTGCAAAATATAGAACAATAATATACAATAAAAATGAGAAAAAGAAAAAAGATGTGAAAAATTCATACCATAGTAAATATGGGGGAAAAAGAAGAAAATATATATAAAGAAGCAACTTTCAATCTTATATATACTAGTTACAAATCTATTATTTCCCCCTCTTTAAAATTTAAAACTTCCATTATACCTATATTCAACCATTTTTAATCAACAAATCAATAAACCACCAATTCATTTTCCTGTTTTTACCAGAATAAGAAGTTTCTAGTCTTTAACAAAACTTTAATTGTTTTATCCCAGATTAATTTTGCTGCTTCTGCAAATTCTTTCATTTCACATCCCATCACTTTATTGTAGATATTCAGTATTTCTCCACTTTTGTGCATATAATAGGCTAACTAGAAACCACTTAACCCTGAAATAGATAAGAATGTGTGTAACAATGACACATTCACCAAATATCAAGTTAACAAATGTATCAAAAGATTGCAAAATTTGGACAAACCATATCAGAACAAGGAAAGAATTCTATAATTACATTTTTTCTACATCAAAATTCTTCACTTGGGTTGCTGCCTTGTGAACACCTGGTGAACAAAGAACCCTCAAGAAAGTCCTTAATAGATTCCTATTTCCAAAGTCACCTGGGTTACAGATCAAGCCATTATAAATGATATTTTTCAGAATAGGCAATCCACAATATAACGTGAATAAGCTCTCAAATGGCTTCCTGAAAAGGTTACAGTTAGAAAAGTCAAGAAATCAAAATATTGCTTAAATAGTGATAATAAGTAAAATGTCATTGATAAAATACAATAGTTTTGACCAACTAGATGGCACAAAAGATTGACTTAAGCTGGGAAACAAAGCTGGGCTCTGAGAACTGTGAGTTACTGAGTCTGTTACCATTAGTCAAGAAAAGGTTGTGTGTAGATACTCTGTGGTGGGGTTATCATGAGAATGGCTACATCCATCAAAAAGGATGAGTTCATGACAAGAACTGTAGTTGATTGTGTTTTATTTATTTATTAGAATTTGCCAAACAATAATGACAAAGAAAAAAAAAAACAAGAATAAAAGATAAAAAATACAATGACAGGGACGATAGGCACATCAGTGCACTTATGCATGCCCCCACTCTACTGATCAGTTAGGTATGGTGTAAGGTCCATGGAAGTCAGTT
>JANHFJ010005232.1:34394-45112 GCA_032468195.1 Cerberus rynchops
GTATTGGTAAAAATAATAAAGGTGGAATATAAATAAAAAATAAGGGAACCAGTATGGTGGTGTGGCGAAGGTACCAAGCTTGAAATCTGGAGACTAACTTCCACTCCTGCATAGGCATAAACACAGCTGGTTATCTTTGGGCCAGTCAGTCTCTCTCAGCCCCAGGAAGGAGGCAAGGGCAAATCTCTTCCAAGACCTTGCCAAGAAAACAGCAGGATTAACACCAGCAGTTGCCAATAGTCAACACTGACTCAAAAACATAGTCATACAAGCTAATAGGAGGCAAATGAAAAAGATGATCATGGGACCAATTCATTGTGTTTCAAGATGCGACGTCTATCATTATATCCACAAACTAGTTTTGCCACAAAATTTAGAAATTGGACAGCCTCACTTGACCATTGGATTCAGTCTGAAGAAGAGCATAACAACCAAGGAGAAGAACCATGTTTATTGCAAGCACCATATTGGTTGCCTGATTTACAAGAAAGAGGGGACCTGAATAGTGGATAAGCCAGGGTTGTTATAGAAGTTGAGGGCTAAAAGTTGGCAAAATCCTAAAGATCTGATTGGCTGCTCTGTTTGGGAAAGCTAATCAAATCCTTGTCTGTATACAAGGGGGTGAGTTCTACTTTTAGGCAAAATGGGTTTTCAGGAAGAGCAGCAATGCTGGGAAAGCTCATTGTTAAGGCAATGGAAGGCTGTGGCCATCAGCCGACCAGGAGCTAGAAAGCTGGGATTTCTCTAGGTTGCAACTCCCCTGGGCTGTGTTGTGAGCTGGTCAGGAGATTCTTCTCTTTGGTTTAGTAATGATTTTGTCTGGGGAATAGAAAGTCAACCTAAGTTTGATGGAGTTAGTCAAAGAGGTGACCCTCTTTGGGTTTGGGTTTGACCCTAATATCCAAAGATCAGGGAACAAAAGGGTAGAATATCCATTTTGTTTATCAGATTTATTTTTTCTACTATGTCCAACCTAAGAATTTTGTGGTGCAGGGTTGGGCAAAGCCAGGGAGCTGCAGTGCTTTGGCTTTGGGAAGGAGTGAGCAAAGCATGGAGGGAGAAGGCAAGTTTTTTTCTTCAGGAAGAAATTGTCTGGCAGCCATGCAAAACTGCACCATTTCCTTTGAAGCATGAGCTAAGCCAGTTCTCTTGCAGAATTCATTGCCTTGGGTGACAGAAATCCCTGAGCCCCAGAAGGACATTTTTGTCCTGGTGCGGTTTCTGACTAGCTGCATCTTTTGCATGTGAAATAAGATACAGATAGTCCTAACAAAGAGATTGTGCACATCTGCCTGTTTGGACTCTCATATTTTACTACTGCTTTAACCACAGTTTTCCAGTAAGCTACAAATTCCTTGATTCCGGTAATATGCTCTGCGATAGACTATGATTTACAAACGGTGAGGTCAAAACATTGTGTGAAGCCAGAACCAAGCCAACCTGATTATGGTTTAGTATAATGTGAACCCTAAAGTATCTCTGAATTGCAAGAGGGGCAATAAATAAATTAGATGAAGATAGACAGACAGACAGACAGATGGTGATGATAAATGATTGATATGATAGATGATAGAGAATACATACACACACATATATTAGATATACCATAGATAGATAAAAACTGAGGGTGTGGCGTTAAAAACAATAATTTCTTGGATCTGAATGTGAGAAGCACGTTGGCTGAATTAGATTTGTTCCTGGATCCTTAGAAACCTGAAAGGGAAGAAATTCCATTGACATTATATGGCTTTCATTCATGCCAAAGCACTTCACACAAAGCCAGTTTCTTCCTGCCAAGCCTTTACATTTAAGAAAAGTATGTTTCCGGTGCAAAAGTGTTTATATGTGTTTGTGTGAGATTTCTCTGTACACCCTTAGGCAACAGGAGAAAGAGATGGATCCAGCTGACTATATATTAATTCCTGGGCTGTGTTTCCTGCAGGCTTAATAAGCAGCTGATTAATACTTCCAATAACAATCAAGTGTTTTCCTGCATTGGCACCATGGACAGGTTGGTATCCATCATTGCAAGGAATAAGATGCACAAGATACAGCTTTTTGTTTATCAGGGATACATCTCTGGGTGGAGAAGACGATGACAAACTTACATTGTAGTGAAAAATGATCTGCAGGCACTATGTCCTGCTCCTGGTATAAAGTGAATAAACCAAGCAGGGCAGCAGCAGAAAAGGCCCTCTTTCTTGACCCTGCCAGTTGAAATTCTTTGATTGATGGACTCTGTAGCATGCATTCCCTGACTGACTGAATGGGACGGGTTGATGTGATGGGGTGAAGACAGTTCCATAGGGATGCTCTTATAACAACACTGGGTTGGGACTGTGGAACCTACCTGGTATCAGTGAACTACAACTTCCAGCATCCCCAGTCAGTTTGGCCAGTAATAATCATCTAAATGTCCATAGGTTCTTTGATCCTGTACTTAACTGATTTGAAGAAGAAAAGGAAAGGATTTCATGCAGGTGTACATTCAAAGATGCTTTTTTCAAAAGACAACTGGACGGTTTACTCTTGAGGAAGAAGAAAAAGATATTTTGCTGCTCATCCAAGAAGCTTCATCAGTTCTGACAGGATGGTGGGGGCTATGGAGGGATTAATTTTTATAGAATTGGAGGGGGAGATGGCTGGAAGATCATATTTCTTTGCAGTTAACCCTCCCATCCTGTCACAGTTAATCCCTCCATAGCTCCCACCTTCCTGCCAGAATTGATGAAGCTTCTTGGATGAGAAGCGAAACGTTTTCTTCTTCTTCTAGGAAAAAACTGTCCAGTTGCCCTTTGAAAAAACACCTTTGAGACAACAATGACCTGGATGACTGAGAATTTCCATAGATGCTTTCCAACTAAGTTTGTGGCTTGGTTCTCATTTTATGAGGCATCTACATACCATGTTCCACTTATGATGACTCCCTCCCCCCATTTTTCCTGTGCTTCCTATTAAAATGAAGAAAAGACAGATTGAATTGATTGGTGTTGTAATAATCATGCCCAGCCACATCTTTTACCACTGTGTTTTAAACAGGGAAATTATAGAGAATGTTGGAGAAAGAAATGCATTACACAGGTTCTGCAGGGGAAGGCATTTAGAGAAATCACATTGAAAAAGGGAGGTATTTGGGAATGAAAAATCACAAAGTGGAAAACAGAAGCTGAAAGGAAGAACTGAGGAAATTCCTGGAAAATCTTGGGAGTATTTGTGCCTGAAGAGAAAGGACAAAGTTCCAGGGACAGGAATGAGCTTGATGTTGGTGTTCTGAACAGGCTGAAGAAAGTAAGGAATTGGTTAACCACACAAAACCTTCCGCTAAAAGTGTCAAAGAACAAAATAATAAAATCACCAGTCTCAACCTGAGATCTGAGCACCTGCATTTTTAAAAAAAATAGTTCTTGCTGTATAAAGAGCTTATGTAAATTGAGCTTTGAGCAAAAGTGACAACGGAACTGAGACATTTGGATGTGTAATGTTTGTAGTGTTGATGTTCTTGGTACAAGTATTAAAGACATTTATGTTATAATAGGAGGGGTGTACACTTTCCAAATAATGGGTCATTTCAGCAAAATGAAGAACTTCCTTTAGAAAACAATGTCAATTTAGCTGATGATTCTGGATGTTGATAGAGCAATGCTGCCATCTTGTGGCTCCTGGAGAAAATGCAGGCTGAGGCCTGCTGCTATCGCACCACACAAACACAACACCTAGGCTGCAGTGCTGGAGATCATGATGGAGGACTTTCAAAATGGTAACTTAAATGCTGGTTGCTGCTGTGTTTTAAAGACACCAAGGGCCAGGCCACATCAACAGGGAAAATATTTTCTAGAGATATAGATTGATATCTGTCAGCCATAGTGAATTGCTGATACAATATTTGATTCAGTAACACTTTGATTCAGTAATGCAGTAATTGATTGGTTATGTTGATTAGTTGATTTGATTTCCTACCCAAAATCCATTAGAGCCATTTCTAACCAGAGTAGGTAATCCTGTGATAAATATTCAATGGAGTGGCCTGCATTAAGGTCCCAGCCTGTATTTTGTTTTTTGAGATAAATTTGACATCTTAGGCCATAACAGCCAGTTAGATCCCTTAAGAGGAGCCCATGAGGCCAATCCATGATGGCAAAATCCATCCTTTGATACATGTCCCCAGGAGCATTTGGTCATTGACCTCTGAATTTCCCTAATAACCATGGACAGACATCTGTCAATTTGTCTCATCAAGATTCTTTCAGAGTGCTACAAATTACTGGGAAAAGAATCCCAGCAAAATACTATTTGTTGTTGGATTCTGGAAATTGGAGCATCTATCTGTATATATTTATAATCACTTACCTATCATTTCTACTATTGCCAGAAAAACAGGCTGCTGTGAAGAGCATTTCCAAACAACAGGGAAAAATATGGTACCACAGACTAGCACTATAATATGAAAATTACAAGCCATAAGCCTTTTTAAAGAATTTTCCCGATTATAATTGCTTGGATGTCTGCACTATAGAAAAACGAATCAGAGTCAGACCCAATAATTCACTTCTATGCAGCCAATGTAATGTCTGGTTTAGAAGGTTAAACTTGGTTTGGGGAGACCCGTGTTAAGTCCATCCTCCCCCATAAAAACTCAAAGGATGACTTTGTAAAAATCATTTCTCCCCAATTTATCTTATTGTAGAAAAAAATGAAACTGCTATTTTAAGAGGCTGTGCTCCTGAGGGAAAGACATGCATCAAAATCAATAAATTTTCACAGGTTTCTTACTTTGTGGAGGTCTTGCAGACTTGTTTAAAAGCCATTTAATCATTTTTATTGATTTCCTTCCCCTATGGAGACCAAAGCATCAAGTGGAGAGCACATCCAGGCATTTCCTCAGAGTATTTACTAAGGCCACATCATGAGGATCTAGAAAAATTAATACTGAATCAACCCATCTGTAAAGCATGATTTATGCTTTGCTATGGCTACCCATGCCAGAATTGTTCAGATTTTGTTTATAGTGCAGTTAGCAACATCACTGTTTCCTTTGTTTGTGGCAGGTGGGCAGAAGCAGTCAGCACTGCGAGACTTCATTTTTTTACAGCAATGAGATGTCAGTTCAGATTCCTGCTCAGCTGTGAATCATGTTTTTAGGTCGAATACTTATTTATTTATATATCACATTAAGAAACTGTCCCTCTCCCTCACAGAGCAGCTCTGTCCAACTTACTCTCTTGTTTATTGTGGTGCAGAGATTATCCCATTCACAAAATGGCTGCTGCAAGGATGGGTTTAGTCACTTAGCATTCATTTGCCAGAATAAAATCAGAAGAGTGTTTCCTCTCATTCATTTGTCTCTTTCTTGTTTCTGGCAAATTCTTTCCAATTTTCTGAAAAAAACTGACTTTCAAATAAAGCACTGCTGTATAACCATCTATGTTTTTTTTAAAAAAAATCTAGGAACAAGTATGAGACTTGAAGGCATTCTTGAAAATAAAGATTTACGCCACAGATTGGTACTATGCAGCACAATCGCCAGCTTCCTATTTATCTTATAAAACCCAAACAGAGTAGAGAGCTTTGTGGGCTAGAGTGAAAAATGAGCCAGTTTGGTCTAGTCTAGTGGCTAAGACACCAGGACACCAAGTTGAGATACGGCTTCCATTCAGATGATTTGCCATGCTGCTTTAGCTCTTGTAGTTCATCTGGATGCCACAGGAACATTCTTGAAGTGAGGGAGCAGATGATGTCAACCAGTCTAGTTAATTTCTTATTTCAGCAATCAACCAAACAATCAACTGTATTTTTGGCAGGAAAACCTGCAAACTCTTGCAAGGCTGCATCTCTTAGCATGATCCACCCTTTTTGGGTGGACCATGCTAAGAGATCCACTATCGCTCGGAGATGAGATGAATGCGCTCATTCAGCTTAGACTCTGCAGGGGATAAGGCATCTTCACAGTCTTCTTGATGTCTTCAAGTGGCACAGCCAGCCTTCTTGACAACTTTCCAGAAGTAGGTTAAAACGTTTGTCTGAAAACTTTTGATTATTGATGTGATTTTAAAATCAGCTTCTCCCAACATTCCCCCCCCCTTTTGCTTTAATTTAGGTTTAGGATGTCTTGGATGGTTGCTATGTGTGTTTGTGTATCATTGTGTATTATAGTTAGTAACTAGTTATTAGTTAGCTATAGTTAGTGAACAGCAATATCCAATTTAAATAAAAAACAATGTGTCACAAAGCCACTCATAGCTTATTTCTGTGATGACCCAGGGCATGGCACAAAAGCAATACAGCCAGAGAACAGGTCCAACTTCCCTTTATTGCTCCAACTGTGCCCCCCAAATGTTCCCACAGTCACTACCAGTCCTGGAGCAAAGCTCTCACATGCACCTTCGGAAGCCTGTGGCTGTGAGTAGTCCAGTAGCAAGATTAGCCACACAGCAGTCAGGGCCAGCAGTTCAATAAGCCAGGTTAGCCCAATAGTAACCAGGTCCAGAGTTTCAGAGAAGCAGGCAAACCAGGCTAGCCCCACAATACAGAGTACAGCAAACTGCAGGCTTTGGCAATTGTACAAGAAGCTCCACAAATTCAACGTTTGTTCTTGACAAATGCCACTCCCACCAGCACCTCCTTACATCTCATTCCCCAGGTGTGCTTTGTGAAATGGGCTGGTCCACTCATAGCTGGCTCAGTCTGTGTTGGTCATGCCTTCTCTATATATCTTCTTGGATCAGGAAGGGGTAATCCTTCCTTGTCTCCTGGAGTCTGCCTCTCCTGCTTCTCCCTGTCTGCAGGCCTTACTACTTCAGAAAAGCCTTGCCCAAACTGACTCTGCCTTTCCTCAGTTTCTTCCAAGGCCAACGGAGCTGCCTTCTTGCTCTCTGTCGGTTCTTGTTCCAACTCATCTTCCCTCGCAGACTCAGATTTCAACGGGGGTATGACAATTTCCCCCTGCTTTTGGCCCTGAAAGGAGTGGCGTGGATGTTCAGTGGTTAAGATGCTGGGCTTGTCAGCCGTAGTTCACAGCCTGAGCTCCTCGCCCCAGTTCCTGCCAAACTAGCAGTTCAAAAACATACAAATGCAAGTAGATAAATAGGCACCACTTTGGTGGGAAGGTAACAGTGCTCTCTGATGTCATGCTGGCCACACATGACTGCAGAAATGTCTTTGGACAGCACTGGCTCAATGGCCTTGAAATGGAGATGAACACTGCCCCCCGTTGCAATTAGAAGAGTAAAATCCACAAGGGACTCCTTGGCCCTGAAAGCAGGTTCACATTAAGCAGGCATTAAAGTGGTTTTGTAATGAAATACTTTTAAGCAGAAATATTCTACATGCAAGGAAAGCTTAGGTAGCTGCAGCTTTTGAGGATCTGGTTCAGAGGCACCTGCCTGGTTGAGAGAAGCTGTTATTATTTCAGGCTGTCAGTTCCTCTGACAGAGGACAAAGAGACCTCTGCCTAGCTCTGTGTGTGTGTGTGTGTGTGTGTGTGTAGCATTTCTTTTGCCTCACAAACTCCATTTATTTGTAGAATTCTTGTGAATGCCATGTCTTGGTGAATGGCACAAATGCGAAATAAGCAAATGTGACACACTTTTCTTTCATCTAGCTTTAGTTATATGCCAAATTGGGCCTTTTCCTTGCTTCCCCCATTTCAGCTAAAAGAAGTGGGCGGAAGATGAGAAAGACGCAGACATTCTCCATTTCCAGAATCTGATCTATACTGATTTGGTTGCCCACAAATTCCAGAGTATTTGCCACAAAATTCAAAATGGCTTTCAAAAATGTTAAGACTCTTGTTAGTGCAGAATTCTACTTCACAATGTAACATCTGCATAACAGTCAGCAAAAGATGGATAGTGCTTCTTAAGAGATACACACACACACACACACACACACACACACACACTAATATACTTTCACAGTTCACCATTCCTGACAACCGTTAAGACGGAAGCCAAGGCTTCCCAGAATCATACATTTTAATGCCAGCAGCTTTCAAAATATTTTTGGCAGCAGCCTGATGGGTTTCCATTCATACAGCAATCAGAAGAAGAAGACAAAAGAGACAGTTCTAAGTAGAACTATAGTTGCAAATGGTTCCTCCAATAGGAGACTCTTGGGTGGGGGGAGGGGGGGAGAAAATCACACCATTAACTTCTTACTCTTAATTTGCACTCAAGGGGAAATAGTATGCACTTGAAAAAAAAAAAAAGAATCAAGAGAGCAGCAAGAGAAGGAAAATAAAGATATGTCCTGTCATTTGGATATATCATTTCATGAACCACCCAAGCAGGAAAAAAAATACAAATGATCTTATTTTTGTTAATATTTTAATGTTACATTTGCAGCATAAATAAAAAGGCACATTATATGTTTGGTAAGAACAGTGGCTGAAAGAACAAGTTGCTAAGTGGCAGGGTTTCGTGTATTTATTCATTTTTAAAGTCTTAAAAATAGAAGAATACAAAGATGAAATGCCACAAAACTCACCCAGGCCTGTGGTAGACAACACAGGACCACGGGAACCACGGGACAGGTAAAATGCTAGCTTGTGAGGACCTGCTCACAGGAGCACTTCGGTGAATTATTTGTTGGCTTACCAGTCAAGAGGACACATCACTCCAATTTTCACAACCCTCCCTCAGGCCTATTTATTATTTTCAGGCAAAAGAAGGGTTGGAACTTCAGATCTACCTATGTTTCAGGAAGTGACACATCAACAAGGCCATTGCAGAAGGAACGGCAGCCATGGAGGAGAAAAGAGCCAATATATAGCTATATAGTTCTATATATATTTATAGATATGCATTTCATTTTATGAGATACTAAACCCTCTTTTGTGGTTAAGCATTCTGGGATATCTCTCTCTCCCACCCTCAATTTATTGATCGTAAAAAAAAAAAAAAGCTCTCCATATACTATTTCTACATTTGAAAAGATAGCAAAAACAAGGCAGGCAGCTGTGACAGAAAGAAGAAAGGCATCCTAAGAGATCCTGCAGAACGGCCATTTTGCGACAAGAAGACTATGGATATGTAGGCAGGTGGGATCCATGGGAGAGAAGCTCAGAGGTTGTGGAGATGTGAGAGGAAGCACCCTGGGCAAATCAATGCTGATCAGACATGACGTACACATCATTTTGGATGATTTCTGGGGTGTTCAACGTTCACAAAAGCGAGGTCTATTATACAGGAAGAGAGCTTTCTTGGATAAATATACCCATTTTCTCTCTTGATAGCATGAGGAAAGAAAGGTTAGGGACCTGGGACAACTGGTTTATGACCAAGCTGCAAGTAAACTCAACTGCTCCACTCCCCTGACTCCAAAAGATGAAAAGTGAGGAAAGTTACAACTGAATGCATTTGTGATCAGGATTTTGCTTTGAGGCAGGCTTATAAATGGGCAGGAGAATCATTAAATATATTTATTACAGCTGTTGCAACTGACATTCAGCTACTGGGCTTTAAGCATTGAATACAGAGTTTAGCACAGGATAAAGGAAGGAAAATATTCAGATACTACTGCCTGTAACTATTACTCCAGCTCCTGTATATCCCTTGCTAGGATGTGGCTATTCTTTGCAAAATTGTAATGATGCAGCCCCCTTCAACCAGATTGAAGGAAAGCTGTAGTAGAAGTACTTTCGTCAAAGGATTTGAGCTCACTCACATCACTCAACATACAGATTCAGAGAAAATGCTTCAAGTATTGGAAAGTATCCTGAGCCCATCTATTGCACTGCTATAGCCCCAACAATGTGCTTATTTGTTCAAAAATGATTCTTCCACATCCTCCAATACTGAGCCTAGGATTATACCTTTGCTACAGCTTCAATATTGGGTCCTTAAGGGCCTTTAGTGCTTGCATGCTAATTCTCCTACAAAAATGCAAATGGAAAAATAAACCCCTAAACTTTCTTTTATGGGAATTGTTATAAAGTAAAAATCATTATAGCATGGGGTTCCTGGATTTCTCTCCTTGGCCTCCCTAGTCTTAGTACTGTAAAAAACTGGGAACCTTAGTCTTTTTCTGCCATAATATTATTCACTTGTTACACCCTCATTTTTCTACTCAAGCAAGTTAAGAAGCATTTTCAGTGGGATATCTCCAGCAGTTGTAAACACACAGAGACAATTTCTAATGGACAGCAGAGTCAGAGCCTAAGCTGCATTAAAGAGCAATAGCAATACCTTAAAATGTGCACTCTAAGCCTCGCTGACAAACCAGTGCAAATCTTTTAGTGTAGGATCCCGCAATCCCAGTAACATACATTCCTTGATTTAGTTACTACCCACAAATCCAGTGATAGTTGAAGATCAAGGGTCAGTCCCAAACTGTGGACTTGTTTCAGAGGGTATGCAATCTTGCTCGAAACAATCTTAATTCCACAGTTCCCTTCATTACTGATTTAACAGCAACTGTCTATTGTCTGAACATAATTTCACCTAGCTGAAATTTCCTTCGTCCAATTAATCCCTGAATTTAACTTGCATTCAAGGGTATTGGTTTCTTCTCAAAGCTGGAGTGTTAGGAATAAAAGAACCACACAACACTTCTACTGTAAATCATTGGATGACTCCCCCTATCCCCAGCAATTTTAGATAAATGTTGAAGAGCATAGGAGACAAAACTGAATTCTATGGGACACCATAGGCCCGTGATGGCGAACCTATGGCACGGGTGCCACAGGTGGCACGCAGAGCCATCTTGCTGGGCACACAAGCTGT
>JANHFJ010005233.1:11845-22290 GCA_032468195.1 Cerberus rynchops
TCTATTAAATTAAGAATTTGTCTTACATTATTTTTCATATACCTCCCAGTAATAAACCCCGCCTGATCCATGTGAATAATTAAATCAGTCTTTTAATCAGTCTTTAAAACAGCTTTTCTTGGAAAGAAAAACAAAACTAGATAATATGATTCTGTATGGTCTTGGTTTAATTCAATCTTCAAAAATAGAATCATACAGATGAAATTGAAAATGTCACAAAATGGCATATTTGTTATTAAATATCTATTTATCTATTTTCCTCCAATAAAAACAAATACATATAGCTCAAGTTGAATTATTTAATATTTAAGATGTTACAAAATTAATCCAGCTGCATGAGCTTCAAAGGGGAATTAAGCATAAAAGACTCACAGTCACACTCCCAGTTTTGCTGGCAAGCCAGGAATGCTGAAGCTATGTCACTTTTTGCTTCTTGCCTTCCTACATTAAAAAAATTCCACTTTCTGGCAGCTGGCTTCTGCATTCATTTCTTCTCAGCATGTGTGGTATGTCCCAGCTGGGAACAAACCAGGGAAATTTCTTACAATACCACCAATACCAGGAACGCATCCATGTTTTAAGAACTTTCCAAAGGGGGGAAAGAGTGTTTCAAAGGGCAGGCACAGCAATAAAAATGACTGACACACTTCCTAGGTCTTGTAAGATGCTATTTCTTAATTGATAGAACTCACCACATGCTTCTCCTAATGGATCTAAAAGGATGGGTAGAAACAACTTGCCCCACAAATAACCTATACATGAAAGGCTTTCTAAATGACAGCCAGTATTTGAATTGTGCCTGGATGCCAATGCAGCTCATAGACCTTTGCATTCTTCATCAGCTGCAGTTTCTGGAATGCTCTTCAGGGACAACCCCTTGTACATTATATTGCAGTGATTCATTTAGTAGGTGACTAATATATGAGTGTTCATTTATCCAGAAAAGGGTACAAATGGCAAGATGAAGTTGTGCAACAGCCTTTCTGGCCATGGCTGTCATCTGTTACTCAATCAGAATCTGCAAATCCAGGGGACCCTCAACTTGCAGACTAGTTCTGTTTAGGCCAAGATATTCAAGTCTTACAGAAAGTTAGACTCTTTCAGCCACTTCAACAGGTTATAAAATAAGAACAATTCATGTCTGCCCCTCATATGGACCCCTCCCCCCAAAAAAGAACAGAATATCTACTTTGCCCAACATCTGCTAAAATGAGATTTGTAGCTGGATCATTTTATTGTCTAAGAGAAATTTAGGTGGAAAAACATATTTTTCCATTTCACTTGTCAAACACTGTATTTATTACTATTATTCATATATGAGGATTTTGTAACTATTCAAGGGTTTTTTTTGTCAAACAAAAAATTCACCAATATGACTGAAGAAATTAAAACCATAAAATAATCTTTAATTTAGGTGACACCCGGTTCCCTCTAACCTGCCCACTTTCTTTCTTTTTTCCACGCTTTCTTTTCACTTTTTGATCCCTGAAATACACTATTAAGGCAGCATCCCACAAATTGGCACCTTTTCATACAACTATATCTGTCTTTTCATCCCTTCCACTATTCATAGTTAAAAGAGAACATGGTACAGCTGTTCATTCATCAATAGTAGGAATTTAATGTTTAATATTGAAAAATCAGTATAAATCTGATATACTGTTACACAGGGTATAAATCAGTGCTATTTTCCTGTGACGCTGATTGTTTTGGGAACTGTTATATAGTGTAATCAACAAATGCTATAATTAAATTTTACTTTTATGAGGAGATTAAGAATCATGTTATATATATATGACTGTAAAAGGCTGATAAAAAACAGTATCCACCAAACCCCCATCAGATGATTGTTTACTGCAGTATTTACAGTTAATATAAATACAGTTGTCTTCCTTGCCAAATAAAGTATTTTATAAAGTAATATGTGAGTGAAAGCATCTTGCTGACCTCCCTGAGCAATCAGTGGGTGATCTAAAATCATTAGTTGCAGAACTGTATTTGCTAATGTTAGCAATTAAGCCATCCAGGTTCCATTGAGAGCATTGTCCCAGCTCAACTGAACAAAATTAAGGAATAAAGGCTTGGAAGAACATTCATTTAGAGATTAGAAAACTATTTCTAATTAAGAAATTAACGTCATGTCTCTTAGTTGAGATATAAAATGTAATAACAGAAAGCATTACATGAAATATATGTAGCACTCAATCAAATCAAAATGACCCCCCAAAATAGATGAGCTACTGCCATTAAAAACATTGCTTAAATGTCTGCTGGTATTTTATAAGGAACTTTTGACACTTTTCTTTTGATAGTGAATTGTATGACAATTAACACAAAATTATTAAACCTTTGAACTTTATGCTCCATTCTGTAAATACTTGGCAAGCAACAAGGCTTTTTTTAAAACATTCCCCATGAATGAATGAATCCTCACAAACCAAAAAAACTCTTGCTGGTTCATAGCTAATGCTAATTGTTTCTTTTATAATTCCACTTAAAAATGCAAAAAGCATTATTATGTATGAATCACTGAGAGCAAAAATAGAGAGTTACAAGATTATTAGCATGCAAATCCACATGCGCGCTTACTGAATGCACACAAATCTACGTAATATAAACAAAAGTTTTTCAAGATAGATATAAAATCAAGGGACCTATTTAGAAATAGAAATAACACTTAGACTTAGGTTCCACTACATCAGGGGTGTCAAACTTGCAACATCATGGCAGCATCATGAGCTCCATTAGAATGAACTCCAGGCTATGGGCAGAGTTTGCCTGCAATACTCCATTCTAACCACTGTGTCACCAGATCTCCTTTAATCTTTTTTTTTTTATATGCTCACTGTCAGCCTCGGCTCCACAGCTCTGAGGCTGACCTTCAGGATGGGGGGGAGTCATCCATGGGTTGCTGCTCAGCCTGTTTGCCTCCTACATACTCCAAACAAACCTTGAGAAGCCGGCAGTTGATTGCTGAATGCTGGTTTGCAATTAACCGAGGAGGAAGAACATAATTGAACTAGCTGACGTGGGGGCTGGGCAAGAAGCTGAGCCAATGGATACTACAAGGCGTGGGGGTGGAGTAGCGTGGGGTGGGGACGTGTGTGCGGGCACTAGGAGCACATATATATGGGGGTGGGAACACTAGGTGGCAGCACTGACTAAATTTTCATTTATGTAATTCAGTTTGTACCGATCACGCAGGGAAGAAGTAAAGAACAACATCACAGCTTGTTACTGGCTTTTCCTTCTACTGACGTTCGGAACCCTGACACAGGAACTTACATAAGCAGGCTACTTTAACGCTGACCCATTACAAACACAGCTTGGTCTTCTACAAGAACAACAGTGAAGGGGAAGATGACTTGATGGTAAGAGGCACCATCATCCCTATGATGACCCAAGTGGAGATTTTGGTGCCCTCTTCAGAAGGGGCCCCCTCACAGCCTTGTTGGGCCCAGGGTACACTCAGTGCCTAATTAACCTTCAGATACTGGAGAAACTAGTACTGAGGCTGAGAAAGTTAAGGCAGCCAATGGGGTTCTCCCTATTAAATGGTTCCCTTATGGGAGGGGCACCTGCAACTTGCCTAATGGAGCCAGTAAGCCTGAGGTCTGGGACCCACATAGAGACTATCCATTTTATTGTGGCTCCTGGAATGACTGAGACCTCAGACCTCAAACTAGCCTGGTTGAGAAAAATGAATCTGTCTGTAGTTGGGACAGCAACAAGTGGCGAATGAGAAAGAAAGCAGCTAGCCGGCAGAAGCCAGCAAAAGTGCCAAACACCAGTCATGAGTCTGCAGTTAGGAAAATGAAAGCAGAATCAATGAACACACTAAAGGGAAGCAAAGAGCTTGCTCTGAATGAATACCATAACCTAGGAGAGGCATTCAGCAAAAGCGAATCAGATGTGCTCTTGTCCCATTACCCCACAGACTGTGCTATTGAGATCTTGCTGGGGGCAAATTACCCAAGCCAAAGATGTATTCCATTATGTCAAGAGAGATGGAAGAAATTTGGAGGTTTATAGGCAAGAACTTAGCCAGGGGATTTATCTAGCCAGAGAAGTCAAGGATGGCTGCCCCTGTGTTTTTCAAAGAGAAGAAAGATGGGATTTTTTTAGACTATGCATGGATTACCATGGACTGGATTGTATCTCTATCAAGAATATATATCCCCTCCCTTTCATGAGGGACATGCTGGGTTACCTATCCAAGGGGAAGATTTTCACTAAGCTGAACTTGAGGAAAGCCTATTACTAAATGTGGATTAAAGAGGGTGATGAATGGAAAACCACGTTTAATTGCCCTTTAGGTTGCTACCAATTTTGGGTGATGCCATTTGGGCTGCAAGGACTGCCAGCAGTATTCATGTAGTTCATACATTAGGTCCTGCATGAGCACCTATAGAAAGGGGTGCTGGGATACTTAGCTAACATTTTAATTTATGCCGAGACCATGGAAGAGCACATAAGGCTAGTGAGGGCAGTACTTGAGAAGTTGCATGGCTTTTATTTTTTTCATCCCCACATCTGCCCAGATAGCCCTGCCATCACCAACTTGCTCAAGATGAGGGGGGGAGGAGTAAAGCCCAAATTGATTCAGCCACTAAATTGGTCCATCGAATGCCAAGCAGCCGTCAAAAAGCTGAAGCAGCTCTTTGCTGCAGTCAACCTTGAAGCACCCAAACCCACATGAGCCTTTTGTGATCCAGGCAGATGCCAGTGATGTGGTAATAGGGGTGGTTTTACTCCAGTGGAATGAAAAGGGGGGGTTGCAACCCTATGCCTACATGTCTCACGAATTATCTGATACTGAGAGGCTATGGGCCATCTGGGAGAAGGACCCATATATGATCTGATAGGGTCTTCTCATCTGGAGGAAGTTTTTAGATGATAGTAAGATTCCATTCAAAGTGTGGATGGACCACAAGAACTTGGAGGCATTAATGACCCTGAGAAAGCTGTCCCCTAAACAGGTCCAATGGGCTTAGTAGTTTAACCATTTCAACTTCACCAATTGCTATTTACTGGGGGTGTGTGTGAATAATTTCTTAGCAGATGCCCTCTCTTGCATACTCCAGTACAGAAATGCCCAAGACAAAACAGTTAATGTCATCATCCTGTCCAAGCAGTCCACAATGCCAGTGCTTATGAAAAGTGAGAATAATCTCTCTGCAGCTGGATGGGGACTCATTGAGGCAGCCATTAAAAGAAGCCTTGGGAGTGGATGTGTGGTTCCAGAGACATAAAATTTACCTGATGTGAAAGGAGAATTTGGCATGGAAAGGGAGTAAATTCTACATCCCAGCTAACCAGAGAGCCTTGGTCCTGCAGAGGAGCCATGACCCGAACTCTGCAAGGCATTTTGGGTTTGTGAAGATGCATCATTTGACAAAGAGATAGTTTTGGTGGCCAGAAATGAAAAAGGATGTACAAGCTTAAGTGACCAGTTGCCCCATGTGTGCCTCCATGAAGCATTTACCTGGGAAGCCTCCAGACTTGCTATAGTGATAGCCAACCCAGCTAACCTGTGGGAGGAGATATCCATGGACTTTATTATGGAGTTGCCTGAGAGTGCTGGAAACACAGTAATCTGGACTGTCATTGACCACTTTTCAAAGCAAGCACACTTTGTGGCATCTCCAAAGATTCCTTCAGCCCAGGGCCTAGTCAAGATGTTTGTGTAATACATCTACAGACTGCATGGGATCCCGAAGTGCATTATCTTAGACAGGGGGATACAATTCATTGCAAAGTTTTGGCAGGAAGTTTTGAAAATAATAGGTTCCCCCATGGATTTAACTCTTCCTATCATCCTAGTACCAATGGAAATGCTTAACACACCAACTCATTAGTATAGCAATATGTTCACTGTTATTTAAATTATCAATAGAGTAATTGGGCCGAGCTACTGTCTTTTGCAGAGATGGCATATAACAACTCAGTGAATAGCACCACATGTTTTACCTCCTTCAAGGTGGCCACAGGGACTGAATTCGTGCCCATGCCAGAGCTCCCACAACAAACCCCATTCTCAGTGTCTGTAAGGTCCAGCCTCTCCTCCTCATTCAAGAAAGTAAAAACTCTTGAAATGGTGATATTTCAAAAGGAACCTTTTATTGAATAGGAGTGATAGCAAAACAAAGGAAAGCAGATTCTGAGTTCCTCTCAGACAAGAAATTAGGATAAAGGAATTAGAAACCACTCAATTCAGTCCGATGTGGAATCAGTCAATCCACAGGTGTGGATGTGTTATTGTAACGGCCATCCTGAGTATGCGATATGGGAACATTCCCAGAGTCATCTTCTGCACTTTTGGAGTTATACAACCCACATGGCCCTCCCTCTCCTTTATGCAAGATTAGTGTGTGTGAAAGAGAGAGATCCCCTGACAGAATGAAGCAAAGTAATTCATTTCCAAATACTATGTGCTGCAATATTATTCTTCTGATTGTTGAACTTGTAACTATACAAAACTAGTACAATAGCATAGAATTGCTGGAATATTGGATGCTTATTTTATATAATCACTTTTATTCTAAACCCACAGACTTTTTTTTTAGAAAGGGCACATTTTCATCATTTAATATATATAAAAGATATATTCAATGGTTGAGGGTGTATCATTGTATCAAGGCTAATTGTATTCTTGAATAAAACTTCAGTTATTCTCTGAGGCTTGGGGTAGGTTTGCTTTTGAGACATAATCACATGTTTTTTAAAGTATATGGAGTTTGTCTTGTCCAGATACATACAATTTATTTTATTTAATATTATTTTTTACTCTAAAAATATAAGCCATTCAAAGTCACTTAGGAGTCAGACAACCTTGAAGTCTATGATATAAATAAAATAATTGTGTCTTCCCATCTAAAATGTAATTGCAGCTTACAAAAGTTCGTTTTTTTAAATATTGTTAAATGAGAAAGGTACTAGACTTCTCCTGATTTTTTTACCACTACAGATTAAAACATCTCTTCTCCTACAATGAATATGTTTCAGAGATCCTTCAGTTTATTTCTTAAGTGGCATAAATTAAATACTAAATAGTTGGAGATATCCCAAGAGAAAAAGCAGTAGGCTGCTTTTGAAAGTTATTCCAATAGTATAAGAAATTTCTGATCATGACCATCTATTAAAGTGGTCACAGTGCACTTGCTGGCCACGAATGGTCCCCATGAGATAAAATTTTAACAGGAAATTTGTATCTGGAAAAAAGCAGATGGAAGTAAAACTAACTTTA
The DNA here is from genome assembly GCA_032468195.1 of Cerberus rynchops. Classification (NCBI taxonomy): domain Eukaryota; kingdom Metazoa; phylum Chordata; class Lepidosauria; order Squamata; family Homalopsidae; genus Cerberus; species Cerberus rynchops. The sequence continues at coordinate 19,092 of JANHFJ010005233.1, forward strand.
CATATTAGTTATTTCCTTGCAAGAGACTACCATCAGCTCAGGAGACTGCTCAGTTTTTTTTAGACCACATTTTTCAGTATAACACTTGGTCAGTCATGTGATCTCACACTGTCTCTCTTAAATTACACTCAAGTTTTGGAAAGCAATTTTCCAATTATTGGACAATCATAATATTGTGTCATTCTCTCATCATCTGGCACTGATGATGAGATGATCATCATCTGGCACCATACAGTAATCTGAGATGAAGATATTATTTGAATAGTCTTTACATTGCTATGTTTTTTATCAATTGGACAATTGGACTAAATTATTGTTTTTTGCAGAATTTCAATAGAATAATTCATTGCATTCTTCTATCAGCATGTTCCCCTTTCATATGATCTACATCTACCATCCTCACATCTTGCTCTCCAAGGCTCCTGCCTTTATTGTTCCTTCAATTTTTCACTTTCACCAGGAGACAGCTGCTCAGCTCTTCTTAAACAAATAGATCTGGCCAATGCTGTTACAGGTATGCCACAAATGCAAATAGACATCAAAATAAAAGAGAATTTAGTGTTGCTTTCCACTAGATTTGCTGCTTTAAGTTGAAGTTGGTATTTCACTGGTCATTCCTAGTTTGTGATATGCATAAGATAAATGTTTTCTGAATTGTAGAGACATGAGAGGATGCTTAAAATACTTTATTCACTGGAAGGGTAACCTTGAATTGAATAGGTCATTGAAGGACAAGAAATGTTCATGTACCTCAATCTGTTTGCCAGTACTATCTGGAATTTCCAGAGAATACTATCCCCATGTCTTGCTGCCAGTGTCAAATACAATAAATCCTAAATCTACAGAATTAAAGTTTTGATGGCAGTTACCGTGCAAGAGGAAGAAAATGGCATTTTCAGCCCCAGCTAATTCCTCTCCACCAAACACTCCTGGTGATTTTGGTAAGTTGCCAAGGCCCATCTGCAAGTAAATTTGGGGAAAGAAACTGGTGCGCCAGAAACCAAAAAACCAGGTGGCTGCTCTTTTGGTTTCTGCGCAGACACGCACTGGAAACCGGAAAATCATCTTCCCAGTGCGCGCATGTGCACCAGGTGGCTGCTCTTTCAGTTTCTGATGCTCCCATGCATGTGAAGACCAGCTGGCCAGCACACGGGAACCTGGAAGAGCAACAGGCGATGGGTCGCGTGCCTGGAGAGATGGTTCTACATGCTACTTCTGGCACATGTGCCACAGGTTCGCCATCACGGGTATAGGGTCTCCTGTTTGAGCAGGGCATTGGACTAGAAGACTTCCAGCTGTATTCTGATTGAGTGAGTGAGTGAGCATCAAATTGCAAAACAAATATATGAAGAGAAAAGGTAAGACTGAGAAAATTGTGACTAGATAGAATTGTTAAGATTCTCAAAAATAGAGGTATAAAAGCAAAAGAGAATGTATGAAATATGAGTATGTTTGAAGCAAAATGATCTGCAAGAATAAAAGATATAGAAAGGGATAGTGAGTGTTTTTATATAAACTGTATGTAGTTGATTTATTTTTATTACCTGATTTTAATGTCCTTTCCTTTCTACTAATTCATTTTTGCACTCTTTGTAAAGTTGCTTGCATGAGAAACTAATATCATGAGGGATGTGTATGCCTGCTTAAAAAAAAACAGGAAAGGTGGGGTGGGTGGGTTGTTAAGTACTTTAACAATTTATTAAATGGCTAAATGGAAAGGCAAGGAATAAATAAAATCAATAAATAAAGTAGTTTAGTCATATTCTCAGAGGGCTTCATAAGGGGCAGAGGATCCTAGCATATTTCCCAGGGCATATTCTTATAGTGCTGGGTCTCTGTGCCTTCCTGAGTCTCACTGTTGTCCTTTTGTCCGCGAGTGCCCCTTGAAGTATTATGCCTTTTTGTGTGTAATTGACTGTTTCTGATTTCACTGCACAAACTCTGTGTTTTTAGAAACACGGCTTGAAACTATATATAAGGAATCAGAAAAATAACAGTCCTCCCAATTGCCATCCTTGGCCACCCAGAAAATCTTGTCTTTTCTCTCATAAAAATTTTTTTACTAAAAATTGTAATTCACACATTATTATAAAAAATTTTTTTTCTTGAACTAGAAGTATAAAGGCAACCCTGAACTCTTTTTGACACAGCAGAAGGCACCTTGACTAAATTTGTTATTTCATTTACAAAGCTTTTTGTAATATAAAATATGGAAGAATAAGCAGATAAGGTAGTTATTAAAAATGACAATTTGCAAACAATCCCATGTTAATAATGATTAATAGCATAGTATTATAGTAAACATTTTCAACTGAATTCTAAATTTTATATTACTTCCCAACAGAAGTAATTATTCAAATAAGATTGCTTTTTATTTTGAAGGCAAATGTTTCAGAAATGTTATAATTGTCTTCTGTACATAAATGATATAATGGAGATACACACATATATATTCTATTCAGGTTATTTAATACAATGGCTCAGAAATAAGATCCACCAAAATCAATGGAACTTATCTGTGTTTGCATACTTTCAGAAATCTACTCTAATCAGTTATTCATAGAAAACAGATAAATTCTAAATTTATTTCTTCTAACGCATAAAATTTTGTGAGATTTTATTCAATAGTGAGTACTATATCCAATTCCTAACGTGAACACGTGAGTTTGTAAACGATTTCCCTTGTTAATTTTTTAAAATTTGTTTAAATTTTTCAAAGTTTTTTCAGTTCTCTTTATGTGGATTTTGTCTTCTTGTGTCAGGACGGACAAGTCTTGTTCTTCTCCGTAGTGATCCTGTTAATCCAAAAATAAATCAGATAAAGTTATTTTATTTATTGTTTTTATCAGTTAAATATTCATAAAAATGTAGCAAAATACATTACAATTATTATTGCTTTAAATAAAAATATGTTTATAACAAAAATAATAATATACATAAACTGCTAGGATATATACAAGTCCAAAAGAAGGTATTCTTCCTTCAATATGCATTAGTGAGGAAAGATTATGGGATTCAGAATTGTTAACTCTTTTTTCCAGTGTATTATTGTTTCATTCTTTAATTATATGCTCACGCTAATATAATCCAAGTTCATATTTTGTGTAAATGGATTTAACAAATTTCTCTCTAACTGTTTAATATTATTAGGGTGACCATATTTTGAGTTCAAAAAAAGAGGATGGCGGGGGCGGCGGCG
>JANHFJ010005236.1:53115-66217 GCA_032468195.1 Cerberus rynchops
GCACACCCCAGCCCCCAGAGGTCAAACACAACCCTGATGCAGCCCTCAATGAAATCAAGTTTGACTCCTTAGAGGCCACAGGTCCAACTCTTGGAAAGCAACCTCATCAAGCACTCTGGATCTCCTCTTACAAGCCCTAGAAATATTTTTTCAGCTGCAATCAAAAACTTCAGAGATTATATAAAGTGGCCTTAAATGACTTTATATGAGAGAGAAGAGACTTTTTCAAAATCTATCCCAGCTTTCCTGGTTTAAATGCAACATTTTAAAACTTTTGTCCTGTTGGAGAGGTTTGCTGAATGTAAAATGATACAATATAATCAATAACTAGCTCTCATATACCAATTTTAGTCTAGATGTCATGCTAGTCTTATAATGGTTAAAATGTGGTGGGTAATAGAGGCTACAAATATATTATAACCACGACATCCCCGCCTCATGTTGCGCCCCCTTCTTGGGCCAGGTGGCTCTAACTCACTGATACTCTTGTCCTCGTCACCTGCACCCCTCACCTCTCTAGATGGGGCTGCTCTTGAGGAACATCAAGAAGCTTCAACTGGCACAGAACATGAAAAAACACAGTTGTATGTGCCACTAGGCTGGCACATGTTACAGATATGTCAGGAAACTACACTGGTTGCCAGTCTGTTTTTCAGTACAATTCAAGGTGCTGTTTTTTTTTTCTTTAAAACCCTACATGAAATTAAACCAGGTCATTTGAGGGACTGTATTTTCTCACTTAAATCTACTCATCCCATCAGATTCAGTAGAAAAAATATGCTCCAGGTCTTATCTGCTAAGGAGGGACTCAGGAGTCACAACTTTTCTGCTGTATACCCCACTTTCTACATCAGCCATTATTACATTGAGGTAAGGTTAGCCCCACCTATTTCAAGAAGCTACCATCAGCACTGGAGATCCCCTGAAAAGAAGATGAATGAGACTGAATTATAGTTGTCCTCACATTATATTGGGGTTCTTTTATGCATTTTTATGTTTTCATTTTTGTTGTTATTTATATCTCATGTTTTTTATGTTGTGATAAATATGGTTTTAATTATTGTTCTGCTTGTAAGCTGCCCAGAGTCCATTTTTTGGGTGACAGCTATATAAAGCTATATAGTATTAAATCTATAGTCTTTTGTCATTTTTAATGCACAAGTTTTTTAATGTTTTGCCTATTTTATTTTATTGAATTTGTATTTTAACTTTCTGAATAAAATAAAACAGAATAGAAAAAGAGGAAAATAAATCCTAACAATATTAACTAATAGCATCAATTAGGCAGTTGCCCTCATTCTTCTTTTCCACAAACAATTCAAGATTCAAAAATACATTTGGGCAACTTGCGCTGGCCTAAGAAAAGTTCAGTCCCACACAAATGCAAATTATCATCTAATATTCCCTTGGGGAGAGGGGAATTGTAACTAACGGTTGTACCTCTTTTGTATAAATATTGAACTTACTAGTAGAGTCAAAGGATACTTCAAAAACAGGAGTTAATTTAATAAACTCTGATACATTGATTTTTAGTATAATTTTGTTTAAATTTGCAAAGATGTAAGTCAGTGTCTTAGCTACCAACAGTCTCTTCCTACTTATTCATGTTCAGACAGCAGAATTACAAAGAGATTCCTACTTTGCAATAATACCCAACTTCAACCTGCACTGGGATTTTTATATAATTGTAAAGAAAATATTGCAAGATAAAATGAGAAACCATGCTGTACTAATACTATCCTCTCCGGAATGATTCTAGTGATGCTCATATAAATATTGTTAATGCAAACATAACTTGGTAGACAGAGATAAAAGGGTTTTGGTATGGAAGAGGCTAGCATACATACCCTCATCTCCTTCCACTCTAATCTGATAATGCTGTCTTATGTTAAGTGTGGAACTGGAAAGGAAATGGATTCCTTAAGAAAAATAAATCCACTGATTGTAATATGTGTTCAAAAATAGCAGAACCCATGAATAAGAAGGTGGTAAAAGGTATTAAGAGTTCCACAACAGTATGATTCATACAGAACTATTAAAATAACAAGCAGTGTGCCATTCAGCAAAAACCTAATTAGTGTTATGGCAGAGAAGTATGTTGAAAAGGAATGACACATTTTAAATCTGCAGCTTACGGCAGGCTAAGTCAAATGTTGCATAGCAAAGGTGCAACTCGGTTTTTCAGGGGCTTAAATGCAATCACTTCCACAGTCCTATTTATACAGCAAATAAAGAAATAAAATAACATTGTGGTATGTGTGATGAAGATAATTTTGAAAAAGAAAGCTTTGGAAGCCCTGATGGAAAAGGCATTTTCCCCAGCTGAAAATTCAACTAAATGTGCGTACACTTACGTTTCTCCAATCTTTCAAATATCTAGCAATGCTCTAATCTCAGGAATGCAAGCAATTGCAGATAACATTAGACAGGAGGGGAGAGAAAAAATATAGATGTTTTTGGAAAGCAGAGAAGTAAATGGGAGTAAAAGGTGAGATAGATAATGTAGTCAGACAAATGTTTTCATGCAATGCTTAAGTTCTGATAAAACATATATTTAATCCATAATAATACAGCTAAATGTATTAAACAGTCTGAAACAATATCTATGAACTGTTTGGATCCCCAGGACAAGAAGTCATCCAGAATAGTCCCCAAAATTATTACTTCACACACATAGGCACATACATTGTCTAACTTTTATACAATACATATGCACTGTTTTATGTTGACATGCTGCATTTTATTAATAACTCTTTTCTGCACACACTGTTCATGATTAAATGCTAACAAAATAAAAACAGGAGCTTGATAAATGGCAAGCATTTTCAAAGCAATACTACTTTCTAATAAGCTCTCAGAGAGCATGATTGTTTAAGAACGTTTATTATGAGTTGCCATCATTTAAATAACTCATTGGGGCACAATAATTTGCATTGGGAAATAGAAGAAAGCAGAGATGCTGAGCTCTGCAAGAACTGGTAATCATGCCAACATAACAAGGCTGATCTGAAAACCTACCACCTTTTTCTGAAATTTTTTGCATATTTGTTTTTAAGAAGATGAGTATAAAAGAGGTGGAGGAGGAATATCTGGTCTATCATCATCATCATCTTGTCTTCTCCTTTGGAAACTTCAACCTTAATTCTGAAATGTCTTTCCATATGTGGCTTTCTGAAGTCAGTTCAGAGAATATGTAGGTTTATACTCTTCTTAATCATAAATAGCTTCCTCTAGGATTATCCTAGTGTTCTGACAAAGTTGCAATTGCAGACTGCAGAAACTGGAACATGGCACAGTACAGCAAAGTATAACTTCATGGTGCTGGCTCAAGGGAATTATCTAGCCCAGTGTTTTTCAGCCTCAGCAACTTTAAGAGACCGCTGGGGAATTCTGGGGGTTGAAGTCCACAAATCTTTAAGCTGACATGGTTGCGAAACACTGATTTAGCCCATTCAGTTCATCAGAACCAGTTGTAAATTTTTTTATCACATCTCTTCTTCTTAAAGAATATCTTGTGTTGTACATCTCAGAGTAATTGAGCTTTTATTATCTTGCAAAAACACTTTCAGGAAGGAATAGGGAAAGATAGAGTAAGAACTGTAACAAATTTTCGCTGCTTTGGAGTGGAGGGAAGAGAGAGAATGAGAGCAGATGAATTTTGTTTAGGGAGGATTATGGTTTATATAGTGACTTAGCAATAACAGTAGCATTTAAGCTTATATGTCATCACTCCATAGTGCTTCACAGCACTCTCTGGGTGGGTTTACAATGAAGAAGGATTATTTGCATATTGCCTCCAACAATCTGGGTCCTCATTTTACCAACCTTGGAAGGATGGAAAGCTGAGTCAACCTTGAGCCCCATCAAGATCAAACTCCAGGCTGGGGGCAAAGTTTACCTGCAGTGCTGCACTTAACCACTGAGACACCAGAACTCTTACTTCTTAGGTCAGGAATGTCAAACTCAATTTCATTGAGGGCCACCATCAGGATTGTGTTTGACCTTGGGGGGGACAGGATGGTCTTGGCCAACTCAACATCACTCATGTCGGGGTGCCTGAGTTGGCGAAGCACTCTGCCAGAGAAAACGGGCTCCTGAGCTCTGATTTTGCTGGCACAGGGTTCCAGGAGGCCGTGGTAGCCGAAAATGGAGCTTGGGAGCCCGTTTTCGCTGACAGAAGCACCGCAGGCCAGTCCTTCGCTGTTTCCAGGTCAGCCCCGTGGGCCAGATCTAAGTACCCCATGGGCCAGATCGGGCCCCTGAGCCTTGAGTTTGACACCCCTGTCTTAGATGATTGCAATTCCACTGTGGAAGGGAAATAGGAAAAAAAGTTGTCTTAGAACATGATGTACTCGATTTCAAAAATGCTGCTGTGCTGTCAGCTTTGTTCTATTCTTCTTCTTAAAGGTAAAGTCCAGTTCAGGATGTGTCCCTCTGATAGTCTGCTAAAGTAAAATCTATAACTGCTGCACCAAATCAGTTCTTCTTTTCAAGGGAACAGGGCACTGTAGTCACATATAGCAGTCATATACAAAGCTGCCACATTGCAAATCTGCTAGCATTATCCAAAAGGGTGTGAAATGGACAAGACAGCATTTGTAAATATAAACAGGATCTCTTAATCTTTCTCCTAACCTTGAAGAGCCAGTAATCACAAGATTGAGGGGTAAACATGCAGTTCTCACAGGCCAGTTACAATTTATCACCTTCATAACACTAAGGAAAATAATTGGTAACAGATAACTGATAGAATGACTGTTTGGAGGTAACAAGCCAATTTTCTCCCCGCAGTGAATCTCAGATAAAATAAATGACATATCTACATGATACAATGGATGAACTGACCCAGATACAATTAGCTAGTTGCCATTATGTCACTTCTTGTAACTTTATGGCACCCACTTGATTCATATTAATATATTTAGCTTACCATTCCCCATCTCATATCTTCAAGACTGAACGTTTTATTTTCATTTATTTTAATTTAAAAAATAAATAAAAAGATCTACTGAAGCAGGTACAATTCTCAGATAGGGCTGGGAAAACCTGGAATGTATAACACTGGGCATCAAATAAAAATAATTGAACTCAATGCTGGTAATTTCCTGGTTGCTCAGTTTTTTGGGTGGTGTTGGGGGGGGAAGAGTGTCAGGAAAGGATAGAGTATTGTCTCAAGACCTTCAACTATCATTCCAGAATTCTACAGAGAAAAAATGACATTTCCACAAAACCTTCCATAGAGACTAAATGTAATACACTGAATACACTAAATGTAGTACACTGATATATTTTTTAAAGTACACATTCAAAAAAATGATGTAACTTCATGTTAGGAAAAACATATAGTATTAGAAGAGCAATGGGAAGAATGTAATGAGCAACAGGCAATGCACATCTATATATATATAAGGAATTACTGTATCTGATCTGAAAAAAAGAAGGATGGCAGAATATTAAGATCCTGTTGAGATTCTAATAATGCTTTAGACATTGCATCTGGTGTGCTTTGTTCAGTTCTGTTCCTGAACTAAACTCCACTGAACTGAATGGGATTTACTGTTCATATAAAGCATGTAAAGAATTATCCTACTGTGCCACAATCCTATACCCATTTATTAGGAAATGAAGCAACTATATGAAGTGGGATTCATTTCTGAATAAACCTGTTCAGAATTTCACTATAAAACACCTTCTTAGCTCAGTGGTGCAATTCTATACAGGTTTATTCAGAAACCTTGCTGAGATCAAGAGAATGTGTTCCCAGCAGCTCAATGCATCTATCTGTATCAATGTTTATCAACCTTAACAACTTTAAAAATGTGTGGATTTCCAACTTCCAGAATTCCCCAGCTAGCTATGCTGGATCCTCATCACAACCAACAGCAAATAATAATACAGGCCAGATTCACAAGTATATTATAAATCAAGTTTAAAAAAAGACAAGTAGTACATTTGTATAACATTCTTGCCCAAATATAAACAGTATAGCAATGCAAAAACATGGTCCCCACCACATGTCAAGAAAATAGCTGATTTCCAAGAAGTACTGGATCACAAACTACTCAAATCAATTTAAGCTTAGTTTAGACTAGATCAGGGGTGTCAAACTCAATTTCATTGAGAGTTGCATCAGGATTGTGTTTGACCTCAGTGGGCCAGGGTGGGCATAGCCAGGGTGGATGTGGCCAGCTCAATGTCACTCATGTCGAGGGCGCCTGTGGTGGCCCGAGCAGGTTCCTGAGCTCCATTTTCAGCTGCATGGCCTCCTGCAACCCTCTGCCAGTGAAAATAAGAGCTTGGAAGGGCTGCACATGGCCCTCCCGAGCTCCATTTTTACTGGTAGAGGCATTGCGGGCCGGTCCTTTGCTGTTTCCAGTACAGCCCCTGTGGGCCAGATCTAAGCACCTTGCAGGCTGCATCCAGCCCCAGGCCTTGAGTTTGACACCACTGGACTAGAGCATGATATGAACTTAGTCCAAAGTAATAAAATGGAGGGGGGTATCTGTGATGATGTGATTCTATTCGTCCAGGAATGACCCAAACCAAGCCTCATTATAGGCAATAGGTGAAAACCTCCTCGTAACACATGCACACTTGCTGGGCTAAAAGAAAAACAATACTACTCTCCTTTGCAGAATGACCAGAACTAGCCAGCACGATTTTGACTGAGTCAGTAAATATATCTGATCATTTTTCTACCTGTTCCTGATAACCATATTTAAAGATTATTATAAATGTTTCTCTTGCAACTAGATTGCTTATTCTGAATTTTCTAGGTCAACCACCTCTTAAGATTGTAAAAGACTTTAAACACTATTTGCCCCACCTACTTTCTTAAGACAGGTATATCCAAAGAAAGACATCAACAAAGGACCTTAGGATGTGGCAGATTCATATAGGTGACCCACAATATATCAACTGGATTCACAGATAGTAAATTAGGTTTAAATATTATTAAATAGTTAAATAACCACAACTAGCTAGAATCACACGTTAAATTATTGGTTTACAATCAAAAAGGCACACATACTTAACCAAAACTGAACAGATGTAGTTCTCAAAGAATTAGAAGTTCAGCTGAGCAAACACCATGCAATTATAGCAAGTATTTACTCCAACTTCCAGCTGAGCATGAATTTAGAATTATGAAAATAAATTCCTCACTATCCTAGACATTGTCTGGTTTAATATTCCTCCAGGATCTTACCTATATAGCTTCACAGCATAAGAAGATAAGAACCAGAGGGAGTTGGTGGAGCTTTTACTCAATTCCTTCGTTAACAGCCAAGAAGATAAAGTAGACTGTTCTTTGATCAGGGTTACAGATCAGGGTTACGGATAAAACTATGGGGAACTGCTAATGTAGTGGTACAGAAACTAAAAAGACAAACTGGCCTGAGAATCTAAGGGAATTGAGCAAATTCAAATAGCATCCAATTTCATTTGATAAATGTACAATACAAAACAGATCATAACACAAGGGTAAAATGTAAGACATTTGCTTAGACAACTGAGTTGAAAGCGATTATTGGCAAGGGTAGCAGATGAAGAAGAAACTGGAATGGATCATGCTTCTGCTGCTGGAGCAGTTGAAGCAAAAGCTTGTCTGGAATATATAAAATCAGACACTTGCAGGAAGGATGAACTTACAGATGCACAGCTTCGGGTTAGCGTACAATGCATTAGGCATGCATACAAGTACAATCCTGCTGCTTAAAGTGCAGGGTATGATAGTGCCCCTTTACTTCCCTGCTGGAAATGAAAGAGCATCCCATGCTACATGAAAGAAGCTGGCTAAGTTAAGGGAAACAAGCCAAGCCAATGACATAAACAGGACTGTCTTCTAGCACTCCGTACTGTTCACCCATTGCTTCATTTGTTCTGCTGCAATGCAGTCATAATGGCACCAGCATGCATCATATGAAGCAAAGAAATGTAACGCCCATGCTAAGTTGCTGGAGTTTTATAGAGGCTGCCTGCCTCTCTGCCAGCTTGCTCAGTATGGCTGTTCTTTCAGTGGTACATTTGTGGTATGTAAAACAGAAGTGACTCAACCAAAGGAATGGGCCACTTAGAACTGTAGCCAACAAACATTACTAAAAAATGGAGTCTGACTCTAGAATAGGGGAATAGTTAATAGATAGGTCAGAAATTAGAAATAATGCCTTTTCCTATCCTTATACTGGCCAGCTAAACTTCCTTTTTCTTCACAAATACACTATCTTCCTGTCTTCATTTGAAAAGAAGTCATCGCACCTCTAATGTAATAACTCTAAGATTAAATGGAGACATTCCCAGATTCAACAAGTGGTGACTTGATGAACTGCAACTACAACAAGGGGACATCAAATTGAAGTGTCATCAGAAATTAAAAAGTTTCTTCTAGACTAGAGGTGTCAAACTCAAGGCCCAGGGCCAGATCTGGCCCGCGAGTTGCTTAAATCCGGCCTATGGGGCCACCCTGGAAAGAGCAAGGATCAGCCCGTGATGCCTCTGCCAGAGAAAACAGGCTCCCAATCTCCATTTTGGCTGGGGTGGCCTCCTGCAACCCTCTTCCAGAGAAAATGGAGCTTGGGAGGGCCACATGCGAGCTCGGGAGCCCGTTTTTGCTGACAGAGCACTCGGGCCACCACAGGCACCCCTGACATGACTGAAGTCAAGCTAGCCATGCCCACCCTGGCCATGCCCACCTTGCCCCCCCCCAGGTCAAACACAACCCTGATGCGGCCTTCAATCAAATCTGGTTTGACACCCCTGTTCTAGACTCATCTCACTTCTGAGATTTCCCTAGCCATAGAACGGGAGGCCAGCAAAAGATTTGTAACACATTTGTTTGTTTCCCTAACATCAAACAGAAAGAAAGCCATGCAAAAATGAAAACACATATGACTGAATAATTTGAAAAAAGTAGAAATAATTCATTCCTTGTTCCTTTTTTCCTTTTTTTATTTGCATTAAACTAACTAGAACCACTGGCAATTCATATATGTCAACAAAATAGAATCTGAAGAGCCAAATCAACTGCACAAGAACATTAACTGAAGTTGCTGATGATATTGTATTTCCAAATACTCAGCCCAGAGAACCTTTAACATTGTTGACAGAATGCAGACATTAGTAGGGTTTGGTTTGGTTTATTAATTACCAAATTAATAAAAAGAAAGCTCAAAAGGAAAAAAACACAATATGCCTACCATGAAACAAGTTCAAGATGATTGGTGAGAAGGCAAAGTGAGAATTTTACCAACCTGACTAAAAAAAACCATCAGCAGACTTTTCTAGATGGAAAAAATTGTATCTAATTAGGTTAGGGAGAACTGCAACTTTTAGAATATCCTATCAAGACTAAGGTTTCTTTTTTTACATTCCAGTATTTAGAATAAGTTATTAAATATTTGACACAGAAAAAAAAATATTGGTTCCAACAAAAAGCCAAGAATTACATTCAAAAATTTGCAGAATACAAAAGAATGAAGTGGTTTGATGACTTCAGATTGTAAACTGTTTAAAAAGGATTACTAGTTATTTTATGGATTTCAGAACAGAATTTCCTGTGCAGCTTCCCTCTGATTTAGTCTATCTTGTAATCTGACATCAGTGCTCCTCTACATTTAATTGGTTTATCTTCAGATACCCAGAAAAAGAATTACAGAAATTCAATCAAAGCTTGACCGAATTTGATAATCTCATAAGATGTAGTACAGTACCAATAATTTGACAGGTATGATATATAAATTATTAATCAAGTATGACTAGAATTTGAACAAGCAATACTGTATGATAAAATACATGCAGAATAGAAATGTAGTTCTGGTGATGCAGCAGTAGGAATTTCATGGAAGACTATTAAATTTATCTTGAACATTATACTCAAAGAGAATAGATACAGTATAAGAGCTTTTATCATTGGTATATCATTCCAGTCATAATTGCGAAATGAATATTTTTCCCCAAACAAATTTCATTTGGTGGCAATGCCATAAAGTCCAACAATATTGAAAATGATTTCCTTATGTAAAATGAAACAAATTTTGAAACATGCAATCCCACTACAACCAAATATAATTTTATAAAATTTTACCAACAATATATGCCTTCAAAATATACTGAATTGGAGTACCATGTTAATAGCTACAAAGATTTCTAAGACTTTCATTAGAAAACATCTTTAATTCCCGCTTTGGAAGAACAGCTTACTAAATTGTGGGGCTATATCTCAGTGTCCAAAACAACATTGCTTTTTTTTTAAATAAATTTTTGCAGGATTTAATTCTAATTGGGGGACATTTTTGGATTATAATATCTTACTTGGACTTGTGCCACATCCAAAATTTGTTTTTTAGAGATACTTTATTTTTTGTATAATCTATAGTATTCATGGAATGCATTTTACTATAATTTTCATTTAATAATTTATTAATTATTATGTTTATCAATGTTAATCAAGTATTTTTCAGTTTAAAGCTAAAGAGAGATATGTGGATTCTGAATAAAAATCAATATATTTGACAATATTGCCATAATATAATGATGTATTGGAATATATTAGTTTTATAATATTTCAGACATATTTTAATATCTATAATCAAATTTTCTTCTTTGAGCTACTTCTTTTCTTTCAAAATATATAATAAAGGATTGAGAAGGAAAAGCCATTGCACTGCTGTTCGTCAAAGGTACGATATATACATGCAGCTGAAGCATCTTTTTAAAAAGAAAAGACATAGACAGGTTCTCCTGAAAAATTATAATATATGTAAAAGTTTAGGCAGCTCCATCATACACTGTGTGTTTCAATGAAATCCTAAGTAAACAGAAACGGACACATCTGTTGTCATGTGAATGGATACCAATGATTTAAGAGCAGTTGTTTATTGAATATGGTGGAAACGTTTGTACATATATCCATCAATATATTATAAACCCCATTTTGCAGAAATAAACATTTCCACTTTCTGCAGCCAAGTAAGAGTCTTTCTATTCATTCTTTTTTATGTTTTCCCACTCTTCCTTGTGGTGGAAAAGTTTATACTGTACATGTAGCCATCAATATTTTATAAACCCCATTTTGCAGAAATAAACATTTCCATCTTCTGTAGCCAAATGAGTCTTTCTATTCTTTCTTTCTTTTTTATTTCTTCCCGCTCTTCCTTTCAGAATGCTTTTGGCTCAGAAATATTCTTAGCCTACTTTTCAAGCACTGGTTATTTCAAATCTCCTCCAAAATTCTTTGTATCTGGGAATCATGAAAACCATTTCAAAATCTTATTTTTTAAGTGCTTTTTACATGATTTGAAAATATGCTTTTGATCATTATCTTCCTGGAATCTCCAAAAACATTGAAAGTTTCCAATGACCCATCTTCCTTGGCCACAATGTGGATTGCAGCAAAAGTGTTTCCCCCACCCCCTCAGGATTCTACTGCACAAATTACTATTTACTTGCTTCCAGAGTGACTGCTGCTAAGTTGTAGAGAAACTAGCCCCACAACTTAATATGTAGGGTTTGATATATATAAGAGGGCAGTTTTTTGTTGCCAATGGAAGTTTTCAATAACATCTACAAATTAAGTGAAGAAAAAGCAGAAAAACAAGTCATGGCAAAGTCCCTATATTTCTTAGATAACGGAGAACAAGATATTTCAGATGGTATATCTTGCCTTCCAAAGTTGGATTACTTTATTATTATTTTGGTGAAACCAAGTCTGGGAAATAAGCCTTTCCTCTGTTACATTCTGGGCAAATGAAACATTGATCTTCCAGAAAGATTTGGAGAGTGAATGTTAATATTATTTCTGAACCAAATGTGTTCTTTAGTGGGTTTTATGAGAGATACTATGTTGTAATTATTTTATTTCTGGTACTTATTAGTCTATTGGTTTAATATTAACTGAATAGTAATATTACAGTGGTTAAAAAAAATCAAGATGGCAGCTGCATTCCACTTTCATAGACATGTCAACATTGTGATATAAGTAAAAAGGAAGCAGGATTTCTATGTGAAATTCTGCTTCCTTTTTACTTATATCACAATATTCACATGCATATGAAAGTGGCATGCAATTGCAGCTGCCATCTTGACTTTTTTGACACCCCCTATTGCCATAACTGACTCCAAGTATTTTTTTTTTTTTTTCATTTTTCAAATGGGATACTGCAATGTTACCTAAGAATATCTTTTCAACTGCCAGGCCAGCATTCTGCCTCAACCAAGTTTTCCCCTGCATGTATCTAAACATAAAATGCAAATTTACTACACAAAATTTATCCAAGACAAACCACATCTTAGATATTGCCAAAAAAAAAAAATTCCATCACCTCCAGTGCTGGCATATCTTTTACCCGTCTAAGAAAGAAGCCATATATTTGCATCATATTGTGGGAAAGCAGATTGCTCAAACAATTGCTAGCACCGGGCTGCTTTTGTCCCTTGTCTTTAAGCCCTCTCCTACAATGTCAGCATGGCAGATTGCCTATCAAAGCTCTGCCTGAAACAAGCCCAGTTTGTGTGAGTGAAGTAAAACAGGAAGAAAGTGATGTTTTTGTTTAAAGAGGCAGACCTAAGAAGGCTGCAGGAATCAGAACATGGTTTGGAATTCATAGGTAGCTTGCAGACCCTCAGGATGGGGAGTGGCAGAGTCTTTACTTTGCTTATGAAGAATCCAGAGGCCATTTTACTCATAAGGAATAAGTAGTAAGTATGTAAATGCTTGTGAATGTTGTCTAGAGCAGGGTCTCCAATCTTGGCAACTTTAAAACTTGTGGACTTCAACTCCCAGAATTCCTCAGCAAAGCAAGCTGGCTGAGCAATTCTGGGAGTTGAAATCCACAAGTCTTAAAGAGGGTGGATTTGATTTAAATCAAGTCAATTTAAATCATGATTTAAATCACTAGTAAAAAGGCTTAATTTAAATCAACTCAATTTAAAACATAATTTTTAAAGAGCAACTGTCATCTCTGACCCACTGTTGACTCAGCGACAGTCCAGTGGTGGAATTCAAATTTTTTTATTACTGGTTCTGTGGGCGTGACTGGGGGGGTCGTGGTGGGGGGGTCATGTGACTGGGTGGAAAGTTTCTGTAAGCAGGGCAATAAAGATTAGG
>JANHFJ010005236.1:71320-86447 GCA_032468195.1 Cerberus rynchops
CAGGAATTCTGGGAGTTGAAGTCCATGAGTCATGAAAGAGCCAAGGTTCCCTACCCCTGAACTAGACTGTCATGTTTCTCCGTGTCATGTGTTTGTGTATGTGGGTATATGCATCATGGTTATCTTTTGAGATCTGAATGCCACAAAATTTCATTTTAATGTATGGTGATTAGTGTACATTAAAAAGTGACAAAGTTTTTCTTCTAAGTTGGAAAAAAAAACTATTTCTTGACATAAAAATACTCTTTGGAAATGTGTGCATGTGTTTGGTCTGTTCATAATATCATGAAGAAATGATAGTAAAATAATCAGAAGAAGAATATAGACCCAAAGTAGGGATACATTATGGGTTTTCATCATTGCAAAATCTCTTGCTTGCTTCCATTTTACAGCTAGAAGACAAAATAGCGTAATAGCCTAAATAGCAAGTTAAAGCAATACTAATTATTTACAATTAATTAATTAAACAAGCAAGCTTATTTGTTTATTGAAAAGTACATTCTACTGTATCAAATGATATCAAGTTTCCGGTACAGTCATTTTAAGAGTTAAATTTTAAAACGGGCAATTGTGAAACTAGTGCTATTTGTCATTGCTGAATAAATTGTTCTTTTTCATGTTCACAGGAAATCAGCTAGTGGCTTGTTTTATTCCCATCCTCATATCTTTTCTTTTGGATGAAAATGCCCTAGGATCTGTTTCAAGTTCAGCAAAGTATCTTCATGAGTTTGCTTTGCATTATCTGATGCAGATTGGTCCACAGTATACGTCAGCCTTTAAAAAATCAATGGCTTCTTCCCCATCAATGAAAGCAAGGCTTGAGTCAGCAGTGAAAGGAAATCAGGAAAGCATCAAGGATAAATCAACATCTAAGCATCCAAAGAATCCTGGGAAAGGCTCAAGCATTCAGCTAAAGACTAACTTTCTGTGAAAAGGACTTCTAAATCTTAAGCACTCTGGTTATATTGAAAAGGTTTTTTTCCAGGTATTATCATGGAGATTTTTGTTTTCAGTTCTATTATGCATTATTTAATTTTGTATAATGTTCAAGTTCCAGAGAAGTGCATGCATGCACCCATCTCTCACCTGACTGATTCAGTACCTGCTACACCTTTTACTACTAAAGCTACTGAACTAAAGTTATAGTACCAGTTCTTATTGGTAATGGTTTCAAATACAATTTCCAATAAGAAGATGGCCATTCAGTTGTTAAAACATATATTACAAGATTTTTTTTAAAAAAGTTGCAATTTTCTTAATTTTATTTGGAACATATTAAATACACTTGAATAAAATATATTGAAGACTTAATTAAATGTGTTAACATCTTGATACACTTATATTAATAAAGCTTTTATTTCAATCTTGAATCTTAGCACAAATGCCAACCTAGGGAAGCTTCTATACATTGCTATTGCTTGATAATACAGGTATTCCTCAATTTAAAACTACAATTGGGACTGTAACTTTCATTGCTAAGTGATGCTGTTGTTAAATAAGTTAAATTACGGCTGATTTTACAACACTTTTGCCATGGTCATTAAGTGAATCATCACAGTTGTTAAGCAATGGAAATCACGTGAGCCAGAAACATTGCAACCATTGTAAATACTTGCCTATGGCCAAGCACCCAAATTTTGATCAGTGGGGATTCTGTGATGGTCGTAAGTGAAAGGATCAGATATAAGTCACTTTTTTCAGTACTGTTGTAACTTTGAACGGTTGCTAAACAATAGTAATAGCAATTGCATTTAGACTTATATACCGCCTCATAGTGCTTTACAGCCTTCTCTAAATTAGCATATTGCCCCCAACAATCTGGATCCTCAATTTACTGACCTCAGAAAGATAGAAGGCTGTGTCAACCTTGAGCTGGTCAGGATCGAACTCCTTGCAGTAAGCAAAGTCAGCCTACAATATTGCATTTTAACCACTGTGCCACCACAGCTTAGAACAAATGGCTGTAAGTCAAGGATTAATTGTAATTATTTTTTTGTGTGTGGTAATTTGCTGGTATGAAATTTTAAACAAAAACCCACAGGAACTCCTTAGTGTATATTCACTTTTGGCTCCATGAAGTGCATTGCCTGTACAGTTTAGAAGATGAGTAGAGAAAATTATCTCTAATGCTAGAATTAATGACACAAAGTACATGGCTAGCTCTTTTAATCTGACCCATTTGTTAAAAATCATTAAATTGTTAATTTTGCTGTCCCACTTTAATTGTAAATTTAATCCCGAAATTCTTTACAGTTCTATACAATGTTATGCTAATTTAGTCACAACCTTATTAAGTAAAAAGACTATTCTTGAAACCCACAGAATCGTAAAATTAGTGTTGAGTAACAAAAATCAATTTTTAAATTATTATTGGCAGCTTTACCAATGAATTGTGGAGCAACTACACATTTTATGATAAGAATTCACTCATAAATTCTGTAGTTTTGAATATTTTTATATACAAAATTAAGCACATCTGTTTATGATTATATCAATGGGGCTTTTTACTACTAATACACTTTATTTGATTTTAAATGTATCCTGCCAAGCAGATCATTGAGACTTACATATCTTTTTAGAGTATGAAAATGATTTGAGGCAGTACCATCATGTGAAGCATTACATTATTTATTGTAATCATTTTGTAGTCTTGAAACATTGATGTACAATCATGCATTCAAATATTAAAGACTCAAATAGGAATGGATTACTTTTTCAAAAGTGAGTTTTATCTGAACTGACCTGCAGTTTGAATTATAAGAACAAAAAATCCAATAACAAAATATCTGCAAGCAACAACCAAGTTCAAAGAACATCAAGGATTTCATTTATAAGCAATCACAATTACCTAAAAATGGAACCTATTTTATATAGAAATCTAGGTGTTAATTCTGCAACCATTCCACTATTTTTAAAAATTATGCTGGCAACTCTTGCCCTATAATTCAATATTAAGTAAAGCAAATGTTCAGATGACTATGATACTCCCATTTATTAATTTGAGGAAAATAACATCTGTAAAATCAATACTCAGGAAGTGATTGTATTTTATTATACATTTTGTATATAAAATTGTAAATTGTACAGATCTAACCATTTGAGCAAAACTGATGTCATTTTTCTAATTTACATAAAAGCTAATTTTCTTCAATTAAATCTCTGTCTTTTCTTCTTAAATGATTCTGCATGTGTATTGTATATTGTATCATGTATGACTTTTATAGTTTTTCTCCAGTATTACGAAGTGGGATTCTGGGCAATTTACACACAAAAGCATAAAAACACAAAAAAAATTAGTAAAATGGAAGGCAAGGGGAAAAAAAAGATTAAAGAAAGTTAAAAATAAAAAGGCAGCAGGAGTGTCTTCAGGATGCTAACCATGCGTAGGATTGCATGCCTCACTCACATTGAGCCCTACATGAGTTGGAACAGTCTGGTCTTCATGCTTTTCCTAAAGGCCAGGAGAGTGGGGGCCCATCTTGCCTCTGAGGGAAAAATGTTCCATACAGCGAAGGCAACGGCAGAGAAGGTTTTCTTCCAGGACTTCCCAGTCAAAATTCTTTAACTGACAAGATCTCTAACATTCCTTCCCTGCCTGCCTCAATGGGATGGATTAATGTGAATAGGGTAGGATGGTTCCTCAGATAACACGACCCCGTGTCATGTAGGGCTTTAATGCTAAACCTTCAGTTGGACCCAGAAGCAAATTGGCACCCAATGCAGCTCACATAGCAAACGTGTTGCATGCCCCATCCTTGAGCCCAAAATTGCTCAGATGGCCACATTTGCTTCAAGGACAGCCCCATGTACAGCACATTGCAACAGTCAAAGTGGATACAAAATTGATGATTTAAAAAAAAAATTTTTAATTTAAATTGATTTTTTTTAATTTAAATCAGATTTTTTTTGATTATCACATTTATTTTAATAAAATGCTTTTGGAGTAAAAATCGATCTAGTTTTCTATTTAAGATACATTAATAATGTAGTTTATTCAGCATGAAATGGAGCTTGGTTATGTAGCATGAAGCTGCAAAATTGGGACTGTCAGTGAGTCAACAGCAGGTCAGAGGATGAGCCACTGTGGGACACAGATGACAGTTGCTCTTTAAAAATTATGATTTAAATCAAATTG
Source organism: Cerberus rynchops (assembly GCA_032468195.1). Lineage (NCBI taxonomy): Eukaryota > Metazoa > Chordata > Lepidosauria > Squamata > Homalopsidae > Cerberus > Cerberus rynchops. The sequence continues at coordinate 75,456 of JANHFJ010005236.1, forward strand.
ATTTAAATCAAGCCTTTTTACTAGTGATTTAAATCATGATTTAAATTGCAATTTAAATTGACTTGATTTACGTAAATCAAATCCACTCTGGAACATAAAGTATGGAATTATAAAACAGAGATGACAAGCAAATCCTCTGAGAAATATGCTGTAGCTAGGACATGAATTTTTCCAGGTTCCTTTGATAGTAGGCACCAAGCAATCCAAGACCAAAAGGCAATTGTGAAGCCACAGATAAGTGTACGTGCTTAATAAACAGGGGTCAGACATGTCATCATTATACCACTCCAGAGCTATCTTCCTTTGGTTGCTTTTTTTTCTGTTCAATTGTGTCCAGTGTTCAGAGATTGATTGCCTGGACAAGTCCTACATTTTTCTTGGTGAGGTTTTCCAGAAGTGGTTTTGCCTTTGCTTCCTTGTTAGGGCTGAAAGTCCAAGGTCATCCAGCTGGCTTTGTTCCTAAAATTCTCCCAGCTTCTAACCTAATGCCTTAATCGCTACATCAAATTGGTTCTTTCTTCTTTTGATAGTAAAATACCATAAAGAAAAGGTCACTGAAGATATTTTGGAAATAGAAAACCCAAAAAATCAAGCAAAAATTTTGGCCTTAAAAGTGTGTCACTCTTGTGAAGCACACAAATGCAATAACATGATGTCACTTCAATTATCAAAATTAAAACAATGTTTTTTATTCTAAGACACAGCTGCATATGTGATTAGAAAATGTCCCTGCGTCAACAGTTTTTTTAGGTGCCAATGCATATGTAAAATATTCTTATTAATTGCAATGGAGAAAGGACATCTGGCTACATAAAAAATAATAATGCATGTTTTTCAACTATCACCCACAAATACAACTCTAGGTAGTAGTTAAAATGCCAAACTAGAACTGGGGAAAGCACAGTTCAAACTCCACTTAATCAGGTCAGTCCCTTCACGAAATGAAGCATTCTGCTTTTCTCTTAAGTAACTCAGTACTGATCTAAATAGAATAAATATAATAAAACTATACCATAACACCATGCATGACAGTTCCTTTGTTTACTTGTTGGTTTGCTAAATGGCACAGCCCAAGAAAATAGCAATATCAGTGGAAACTACACAGGGATTGAGGAGAAGAAAGGCATGTAAACAACTGAGTTTCATACCTGACTTGCACATCAGAGACCAAATATGCTATGAGTCAGACCAGCAGACTAGTAGAGATTGGCACAACCTCAGAAAGACTACATCCTTTGGCATTAAACCAGAGGTCATGAAGATACAACAGATAAACAAATAGTCTAATATTACTCCATTTCCTTATTCCAACATGGAAAATTCAGTTCCATTTATTTCACATTTTGTAATTTCTTGCATATGTGTTCTGCATGTCAAATGCAAGGAGGTACATTTCATTGTTTTTTAGGCTATACAAATCAGCTAATCTTTGCTTTTGGAAGCTTTCTCTGTCACAAGAGCAGTATAATTCTACTTAGAGAGATAAGGGGATATCCTCCTGAAGACACTGGGCTTCCTGTCTAACCATTCCAAAAGCCAAAAAAAAAAAAAGAGTATTTTGAACATAACCAACTTGTTTTGTTTGGAGAAAGAAGAGGCTAGGCACGCTCTTCAAGTGAAATCAGCTCTTTATTGCAACAGGCACAGACATAACAAGAACGCTTTAACTGGGAACTTGACAGCTCTTATAGTCTTTTGAATGAGCGTCTTAGCCAATCAGAGAGCAGGATTCTCCCGCTCTCTGATTCTGGCTGTCAGACACTCTGTCTCCACTATGCCCATATAAGGGTATAGTACACAACTTTTGACCAGAAATATCTTCTTATGTTTTCAGAAGCTGGCTAGAACAAGAAGTTTTGTTCATACAGAAGTCTCTTTTGACCACCTAAATTCCAGGATGTGAGGGAAGTAATGCACTACAATCAGTGGTGGGATTCAAATAATTTAACAACAGGTTCTGTGGGTGTGGCCAAGTGGGTGTGGCTAGGTGGTCATGTGACTGGGTGGGTGTGGCCAATTTGACATCATTTCTTTATACCCTAATTACTGTTTTAAGTATTAAAAAAGATATACCAAAAGGTTATTTTATGTATTTAATACTTAAATAAGAATGAGAAGTACACAAAACTAGAGATAGAGAGATGATATATATGGAGAGATAGATGATAGAGAGATGATAGAGAGAGAGATGATAGAGAGAAGAGAGAGAGAGAGAGAGAGAGAGAGAGAGAGAACAGTACTGCAAAGATAGTCCTCCTGGAGGTGGGGCCAGCCAGCAATTTAACTAAGGGTTCTCCCAAGGTGTACCGAACCCCCTGAATCTCACCACTGACTACAATAATATCTATGGAGATTCTCAGTCATCCAGGTCATGGTTGTCCCAAAGATGCTTTTTCAAGAGGAAATTGGACTTCCTTTGTTTTCCCTGAAGACATTTTGCTTGAGTCAGAACTGAAGAAGCTTCTTGGATGAGAAGTGAAATGTCTTCAACGAAAAACGAAGAAAGTCCAGGAAAAGCACCTTTGGGACAAACACTGCAGTGTTTCACTTTCACTTTTTGAAGGAAGGAAGGAAGGGTTGCATTGTTTTGCTTGGGGTGGTATAAGGACAAACCTTCGTCAAAGCAAAACACCTCTTCAGAGATTTCCACCATCCTTCATTCCTTCCTATATTATTTTTATGATCATTCTTACTTTCTTTTCTTTCCTTCTGTTTTTATGGTTAGAAGAAGAAACTTAAGTCAGGAAATAAGCATCTCATCCATTGAAAGCCCCTGAGTTTTATGCTAGGAAGTTATTGTCTACCAAACAGAGGAAAAAACCCTATCCTACATAATGTAGCTAAGTGTGTCACACATGCTTTCAAAATCAATTTAAAAAACTAAAAACCAGCTATTTCAGCATTACAGGAAGAAAAAAAACTTTTTCCCTCAAAGAGATTTGTGACACTTGGATTCTCTTTGAACGTAACTGATCTGTTTTCAAAGTCCAATTTTAAAAAGGGTCATCACAAACCATTGTGTTTCAAAAGTATTCAAAGTCACTTCTTCATTCAAGCTGGGAATAAAAAAGATATTTTAGGGCAATCAGCATGGGTTTTGCCCAGTTAAATTTAAAAATCTAATTCTTGATGCCACCCTGAGGTATCAATATCACTTTAAGAGATTTCACAGTTAAGTCTGTGCAAGGCAGACCAAATGAATTACTGAGATATAAAACATGCCCATATCATTCCTGATCAAAGCTAAGAGGCGCATACAGTTTAACTATGCCTAACTGTTTAGCAAATGAGAACATGAGGCCCAAAATTTAAAAAAACCCTAATCTTATTCTACAGACTGCAGTTGTTTCTGCTTCCAGCTATGCAGCATCCAAGAGGGAGATAAAATTCTGATGCTTTGCTTTGCCATAGCCAAACAACCCCAACTTCTTCTCTCTCCCAAGCTGCTACAAGTTTCTGCTACTTATCCCAACTATGGTAGGAAGGCTACAACTGCAAGCCAAGACTGAAAGTTCTAACAGGTTTTCATCACTGACTCCCTGGGAATAACATTTAGCCCTTGTTTTCTCTCCATGTTGTTTGCTTTGCCTTTCTTTTCCTTTCCGAAGGCTAGAAAAACAAAGCAAAATGAAGTTGATTTTCTACAGACTCCTTCATGCCCTTCAGATGCCAGCTGCAACAGTGTTTCCTAATTAATTTGAAGAAAATCCTTCAACCTGGAAAAGAGACTGGGGACAATTCTTTCTCTACCCCACCTTTTAATGTAAATGGATTTTTGTACTAATGGGATATGGAAAATTGATTTGAAATTAATTATATGATAGACACTGTGCAGGCATCTGTCCCTCAATGGTGTTCAATCATACCAACCATAGATGTTATCCTTAACCCTAATAGGGCACACAGTATTATTGTGTCCACAAGTGCAAATATAATTGTGATGATTCTTATTTGGAAAAACAATTTTTAACTTTATTAAATATTCATAGATACCTTCCTTAGTATTCAATAGAATTTGAATCCTAAGAAGAAGAAACAGTAGTAGCAGTGGGATATAACGTAGTTCTAGATTGCATTAAATGAAGCATTTTATTTAAGTCCTTCCATCTACTCTACACTTAAGACTATTTCTAGAATTCAATATACAGTCCTGGGCACTATATATCTAGAAGGGTATTGACAAGTTACAACAGGTTTGGGAAGGCAACAAAAAAGAGACAGAAACATGCCCTAAGAAAACAGGATGAAGTAATTTGAAGTCTTGAATCAAGAAAACAGAAAACTGAGAGGAGACATGATATTAATGTTTGGGTGCATAAAAGGGCTGTAAGGAAGGTGATCTGGAAACAATTGATACATTGAGGTGCTTATGTGGCAAAGCTTGTACTATGTTTCTCCCAAAATAACACCTGGTCTTATATTAATTTTTGTTCCAAAAGATTTGGATTTTTCTCCAAATGCATTAGGGCTTATTTTACGGGAAATACGGTACTAAATGGAGCTTATTTTGGGGGTAGGGCTTATATTGTGAGCACCATGAGAAAAATTGTGCTAGGCCTTATTTTCTGGTTGGGTCTTATTTTTGGGAAAACATGGTAGAATAGGAGAACATTCTACCTCTGAAGAACTTATGGGTTCTCAATTTCTGGAAGCCCTTAAGAAAAGCATGATTATCCATCTCTCAAGGATGAATTTCCTGCAGATAGCAGAGGGTTGGAAGACATTGTTGTGTTCTCTTCTGATTCCACAATTCTGTGATTCTATGCTACAAAACAAAGCATCAACTTCTAAACTTGGAAGAATTCTTGGATCTTATTTAGGATTTTTTATTTGATTTCTAAAAAAGAAAACTAAACTAGTGTGGTAACAAATGTTTTAGGGACTTAAAACTCCTATCTTCTGATTACTCTTTTACATCTTGTTTTACACAAACATCTATTATTATATCTTTTGGCTTTGTGATGCCATGTAAAATTTTGGCAAGTTCTCAGCAAAAGAAGAGTTGCCCAATGCCACCCAGCTTATTTTCCAACCCCCTCTGGATTGCACTGCAAGTGGCTCAGCAGGTTTTTATTTTAATTGCTAATTATCCACATTTTATTTTTTTAGGTTTGTTAAAAACAGAGAAGTAACATTATGCTACCTTTAAACAAAGCCAGATATGGTTGAATAGGGAGTTAAACTTATTGTTATTGCTACCATTATTACTATTTACTTCTCCATCTGCTATCAGCATGGCTTAATATAAAAAGGGTTTAGAAATAACTTTTTCATTTTCTTTCTTTTTAAGTCACACAAGGAGTCATCCAAGAGTGTTTTTGTAAATCCTCTCATAGTAAATTTGTCCAGGAGTCATCTACCTTATTTCCTTTGAACTATCAAATCAGGTTACAATTATTGGATCTTGGAAAAAGCAGGACAGGAAGAGTATTGACACTTTTGAACTTTGGTACTGTAGAAGACTCCTGAGAATACTGTGTGGAGCCAAGAAAACAAACAAATGTATGATTAAACACATCAACCCAGAGTTCTCACTCAAGGCACAAACAACCAAACTCAAATTATTTGACTTCTGACACATTATGCCAGTGTTTCTCAACCTAGCAATTTTAAGATGTGTGGACTTCAGCTCCTAGAATTCCCCAGCCATCAAAGCAAAGATGATGATGGTGATTAGCAGCAAGGTGGCTGGATTTATTTACATGGTGATGAGTACACAATTGGCAGTCCTGAAAGACCTATGGGGAACATACTGTAAAATGACAGTAACATCCCTTTCTTTCCACCTTCAGTATATTTCAATCAGATCTTCCTCAACCTGGTGTCCTCCTGTTGTGTTGGGACTGCAATGTTGAAAAATCCTATTTAACATGTTCAATGAGAATTCTGGGAATTGTAGTTCCAGAATGTCTGGAGGTTATTAATTTGGAAAAAGTTGCAACCAGCAATATAATAAATGTTACTGAATGTGTCCGAGTTCCACACACATATTATTATACATTCTACTGAAAATTACAGAGAAAAAGACTTTTGACATCTTTAGTTTAAGATAGCCGGCTTCAGAAAACTGGCCATCTTGAGTTACTGAATTATAATGCTTCAAGTATTCTATTGATTATAGTCTCTGATGATCTATTGTCATATTTTAAAATATCCACAGTGTCCACATACAAATTATTCTAGCTGGAATCCATTTTTTGGGATGGCTCTACCTCTTGTCATATTGTCTCCAAAATTAGGCAGGAACTGTCACCCTTGACCCTTGTCTTTTTCTAATTAAAACAAAGACATCAACAGATGGACAATACAGGACTCTATTGCTAAATGGCATTGGTGAATGGATTTACACTTCCCTCTTGGCCATATGAAGTTTTAAATTTAGAATTTAGTGGCGCAAATGTTATATATTTTCCAAAATTCCAATTTATAACCTTTAGTTAGGGTCACAGTTTTAGTTTTAAATAATATTATTATAATTTTAGAATTACAGTTTTAATTTTAATGTTATACATTCAAAATATTATATATTCATATCTGAGATGTTTTAGGAAAAAGACTAGCAGAGACAAGAGAAGGAGTGAAAAGAGAGCTCAGCCTAGAATTCTTATGTAGCAATAAATTAGACTGAACTTTCAGCTTGGACCTGGTCTTTCATGACTGACAGATACCAACTGAAACTGTTGCAAAGCAAATGTCACAGTCATTAAGCAAACACAATTGTCAAGTGAACCTAGCAGTTGCAGTGGGTATTTTTTTTTTTTTGTCAAAGGTTAATGCCAATTTGTAGCAAAAGAAATTGTAAATTGTGGTTCTGTGATAAAACATAAAAAGTGGGCCGGTTGCTGAGCAGCCAAAATTCAATCACAGGGCAGCCATTGCAACTTTGAATCTGGATCATAAATAGCTTGGGAAGGAAGTCCATCCTAACTCCTAACTAAGTAACTGATCATAAGTTGTAACTGATCGTAACTGAAAACTATCTGTAATAAGCAAAGACAAAAAAAAAAATAAGAAAGGATTTGTCCTAACTTATCAGGAAGTAAAAAAGAAATAGCAGGAGATGTGAAGTTTCAAGATTTGCAAAATTCTGTTAAGGTGGCCTTACAATAAAATAAAATTAGTTCATTTTGTCATGTTTTCTGTCTGGTCTACTTGGGAAGCTAACTCCTTGCATTCACTCAGTGGTCATGAGAAAAAAGTTCTCTCTCTCCCTTGGATATGGGTATGTCTAGTTTAATTAAAAGAAGGACTAGGGTGACATGATAGCAGTGTTCTCATATCTCAGGGTTTGCCACAAAGAAGAGCAAATCAAGCTAATCTGCAAAACATCTGAATGCAGGACAAGAACCAATGGATGAAAAATAATCACAGAGAGAAGCAACCTAGAACTAAGGAGAAATTTCCTGAGAGTTAGAACAATGAATCAGTGGAATGACTTATGTCCAGAAATTATGGGTGGTCGAACACTGGAAATTTTTAAGAAGAGATTGGACAGCCACTTGTCTGAAATGGTATATGGTTTCCACTTGAGCAGGGAGTTGGACTAGAAGACTTTCAAAGTCCCTTCCAACTCTGTTGTTGTTATTCTGTTATGATCTATCCATCCATCTATCCATCCATCTCTAAATCTTTCTTCCTTCCCTATCCTTCTCTCACACCTTTTCTCCTGCCATCTCTCTCTTGCATGCAGTCTCTATGCAGTCATTCACTCTGTCATGCTTGCTCTTTCTTGTTGATCTGTAACTTACATGAAACATAAGGTTTAATTTTTTTTTTAAGTATTTTAAGGGTGGGATATAAGTTTATAACATTACAAAGTAACAGAAGCAGTTACAAGAGCTTTACACAGCTTTCAGGTATGCTACTATCCTAAGCCAAATTCTAATACATCTCTAGGAAGTTAAGCTATTCCCAAGCAAATCAGAGCAGCACTTAAATTCCTTCCCTAGATGACTTTTCAATCTGGAAAATGCAAAGTGTATCTTTCCATTCCCCCAAAATATACATTTATCAACAAAAGGGAACAAAAAAACCCATCTCAAAAGCAAAAATCAAGACATCGTTTTTGTTTATAGAAAGAAAACTAAGAGTTAAACCATTAGCCCAAAACAGTGTTTTTCCTTTATTGCAGTGTGCATTCTGCAATAGGATTTACATACAAATATAACAGGGAAAGGTGAGAGGGTAGGTTTATGCACAATCTATTTTAGCGAAATATTTCACAAATCAGGGATCCCAAGAATTCATGTATAAGGGAGCATCTCAGTGTACTCAGGAAGTGGTTTTGTAGAAAATTGAACAGATGGAATATATTTAAGATTATTGGGTATACTAATGGTTTGAACTTCTTTCAGGTCAGCCATGATTCCAGCAAGAATAGCTTTGAAGGAAGAGTTGCTTTATTATATTTTTCCCCAATCCATCATTTTCCCGGTTTATTCAACAATGACAGCAACTGCATTCTTGCTTCTTGCTTATGTTACATGGAAGCAGAGATTTTAAAATTTAAAACAGATTTTTCTAATTTTCTATGCCATGGTTTTTGAATGGAAAAAGTTAAAGCAACTTAAATGCTTTTCCTTCTTCAACCATGAATATTTTAAAAAGAAAAAGTCCCATCATTTCTAAATGTCAGTAAACCAGTCTTGTTTTCTTTTGAGATGGCCTGTCCTAAACTCATTCTTGAAATGTGTTCATGGCACCAGGAAGAACCCTGTTTCCTCCTAACCTAATATAGCATTATAATTCTTCACAGTTGAAAAATTCACTAGAAGCAGACCACTTTCGCAAGTAATAGATCAGGGGTGTCAAACGCAAGGCCCTGGGGCCAGATCCGGCCAGCGGGGTGCTTAGAACTGGCCCATGGGACCACCCTGGAAACAACAAAGGATTGGCCAGTGGTGCCTCTGACCATGAAAATGGAGTCTGCGGCCTTCCCAAGCTCCATTTTCACTGGCAGAGGGTTTCAGGGGGTCATTGCAGCCAAAAACAGAGCTCAGGAGCCCATTTTCGCTGGCAGAGTGCTCAGGCCACCATAGGCACCAACACGAATGATGTCGACTGGCCACTCCCACCATGGCCACGCCCACCATGGCCCCCTGAGGTCAAACGCAACCCTGATGTGGCCCTCAATGAAATAGAGTTTGACAGCCCTGCAATAGATAGTCTATCAGGGGAACTTACAGCTTTTGGACTGACCAATGCTTCTGTGACTGCTACTCTTATATTCCAAAGTATACATAGTCCTCAACTTACAACAGTTCACTTAGTTACCATTTCAAGTTACAATGGCACTGAAAAAAAGATGACCATTTTTCACACTTATGACCACTGCAGCACGTGATTTATATTCAGATGCTTGGCAACTGACTCCCATTTATGATGGTTGCAGTGTCCCAGGATCATGCCTTTGGCAACCACATTGACACTGTGGTGAGAAAGGCCCAGCAGCGTCTATACCACCTTAGATGACTGAGAGACTTCAGACTGCCCCCCAAAGTGCTCAGGAACTTCTACGACTGCACGGTAGAAAGCATCCTGACAGGCAACATCACCACCTGGTTCAGAAACAGCACCATACAGGACAGGCAAGCACTACAGAGGGTGGTGCGCATAGCAGAGCACATCATCCGCATCAAGCTCCCTGAACTACACTCCATATATGACAAATGATGCCAAACCACAGCCAGGAAGATGCATATATCACTGCATTTTGTACCATGTATGACTATGTGTGTGATGAATAAAATTTGATTTGATTTGATTTGAACCTTCTGACAAACAAAGTCAAAGGGGAATCAGATTCATTTAACCTTGTTACTAATTTAACAACTGCAGTGACTCACTTAACAAATGTGTCAAGAAAAATCCTAAAATGGGGCAAAAAACCTCACTTAATAAATTATTCACTTAGCAACACAAATATTGGGCTCAATTGTGGTCGTAAGTTGAGGACTACCTGTAGAGCATTTCTTTAACTACTAAGCCCTCCATGTCTGAACTCCTCGTCTCTGAAAAATCAATTTGGTTCTATCAAGCTGAAGCCATGTTTTGGGTGACTGTTTTATTTATGATGAGGTAATTAATGTGAGTTGTTGAGAGGGGGAATAATTATTCAAATAAGAGCAGTATCAGTAGGATTTTCCTCTCCAATTCAAACAGGATCTTGGGGGGTGGGGAGTCCTGATCAAACCTTATTTATTTTTTGCTTTTGTAAACCATCACAATCGAAGTGATTTTTGGCACGTAATGGCCAAATTACCACACAGTACAATCTTACAGCATGGTTAGTCCTTGATTTATAGCAGTTTATTTAATGGCCATTTAAAATGACAACGGCACTGAAAAAAGTGACATATCACCATTTTTTCACATAACCGTTGCAGTATCCCCATGGTCACATAATCAAAATTCAAATGCTTGGCAACCGACTCATATTTATGATGGTCACATGTCCCGGGGTCATAGGATCACCATTTGCAAACTACTGACAAACAAAGTCAATAGGGAAGCCAGAGTCATTTAACATCCATGTTACTAGCTTAACAACTGCAGTGGTTTACTGAACAATTGTGGCAACAAAAGGTTGTGAAATGGGGCAAAACTCAATTAAAACTGTCTCGCTTAATAACAGAAATTTTGCTTCAATTATGATCGTAAGTTGAGGACCAGCTGTAAAAAGCACATTGTAAAATAGTTAAAACTAAATAACATCCCAACAATATAGTACCAATGTAAATATGCAACTTATATATTGCAATAACTATTTCATTGATAGTATCTATCAAATTCCAAAAGTTCCTTTTTTAAAAGGTTCCAGAAAGATGGCAACACAGATGCCAAAATAATACCCGAGAGCTGTTCCATAAGGTGGACAGTTCTACCCAAAAAAAACCCCCCCACCTCTGCTTACAGTAGGGGTGGGCAACTGTGGCCCCTTTACAATCTGTGGACTTCAATTCCCAGAATTCCTGAGCCAGCATAGCTGGCTGA